>CAHIKZ030000646.1:2435000-2555000 GCA_903632075.3 Acanthosepion pharaonis
CAAACTAGAATTATGATACACTTATACACACAAATTATATACATGTCTGCTGCTTAACAAGTCAAATATATGTGAAGTCTGCTTAACCAATGAAAATCAAACAAGCTAAAAATAAAAATACCAGAAAATTTTGTCTATACCTCATTCTCTGATGAAGCTTTAATAAAAATGAAATAAATGTTGTCGATTTTTTCTTTATCTTACATCTATATAATAAATGCAAATGTCAGTGTGTCACTGTGTCACACGTTTCAGGTTTGCTCCTAGAGGCCATAGCTCAACATATAATACCACTTTTGAATCAGGCTGACTCTGGGAGCAAATTAAAAATGTTCTGAGTCAGATCCAAACCCATAATCCTCAAATTCTGGATTCCCAAGTTTTCATTACTGTGATTGTTTTCAAAAATTTGTTTATTTTTATTTTTATTTTTATTTTTTTTATTTTTTTTTTTTTTTACACATGATTTTTTGCGTCAAATTTTTTGTACAATAACAATTTTTATAACTTGGAAATAAATTTGGGAATAATCAAAATTCATTGCGAAATCCAGTGAAATTCCCCCATGAAATAAAAATAATTGTTTGTAGGGAAAGTAAGGACTTCCTACGTACATCAAATTATGTTTAAATTAAGTGGCGGCAGAAGAATTATTGTTGAGCTTTTAAAAGGTAAGCTTAAATAGTAATGCAATACTTAAATACAGCAATCAATTATCAATTCTTCTGTAGTTTATTGTTGCTTTTCACATCTACTACTCCATACTTATTGTTATGGGATCTTACCCATAATAATAATAATTGACTATTCCATACTTAATAAATACTGTGCCTCAGGAGTAGGCAAGGAGTCAATAGTTCAAGTCAGGTCAGTAGTTCAAGTCGTGTCAAGAGTCGAGTCAGAGGCAGTCCAAAACAGTGTCGCATTCAGACAATTACTGCAAGACATTGGAATAGTGATACTGGTCAAGACTACATTGTTCTCTCTACTAAACCTGATTGTTCATACTAACACTTCTACTTCCCTGTATATATTCCTATTTGTAATATATCTGTGTTATTCCATACCCGTTTTCGAGTTCTTCTTTATTGGTTCTACCTTGGACTATCACCGTGGTACAAGGAACCGGACCATAACACTTATTGTGATGAAGGCCCAATCAAGAGCTCTCTACAGGAGCTAACTCAAATGCTGCCCACTAGGGCAGCTTTTAAACTAGTATATATAATGTGTATATATGAGAAAGAAAGGGAAAATTAAAAAAAGAAAAAAGGTACAAAAAATGTTTGTGCATTTTCTTAATAGCAGCTAGGCTCATTTGCCGGGAAGTTAAACACTTGATGACAAACAATAACCGTAACATTATTCATTTCCTTTTAAGGAAACATTCAACGTTCATTGATGGAGCAGGTTGTGCAACATTTGGTTGAAATTTTCTCTTAAAGCAATTTTTCAGGAAAATAGGTCTTTCAAGTTCAGTAACTGATATCACACTGTCCAATATTGATGGATACATCCTTCCTAAAATTTTGTCTGAAGTCGTCAGACATCACCATCTTGATGACATTATTATTTTCTCAGAAAAAAAAAAGTTACATCCTTAGATTTAAATGATACTTGGTGTTCTGAATGCTCAACCAAAATGAACATTATCTAACATAAAACATTGTGTCCATATCAGCTTGAAAATCTGTGAATTAAATAAAATCAATTAATTGGTTGATTTGTTTTCTACAGCTTATAAACCCTTTGCAGGTTATTTAAAGCCAGAAAATATTTTTAAATTGTAAGATTTTTTTTTCCCACATAATAACGGTTTAGTGATACAAGACTTAATAATTAACTCCTAGCTGGATAGAGAAGTGGATTTATACCTTTCCCAGGGGTATTTGCACATAAGTGAATGCAACAAAGACAACAGAAATTGGAATTTTGCTTTTCAATTAACAAGTCATTATCCATTACACCACCTGCACATCCAAGCTTACAGCACGTGGTATTCCCATTCACCCATCTAAGCAACCAGATGATGTTGCTTAACTTCGGAGATTGTACAGGAACTCAATGTGACATGGTCGTAAGATGAGCGATTTTCATTATTATAACCAGTTCACTCATCTTGTTATTTCACAATGTTTTGTCTGTTGTACTCTTCAACTTACTTCTGTCATTATATTCCAATAACCTTCTTGAAATTTAATCCCAAACATTTTATGCGATCCATAGGAGTAGATGGTCTTCATTTCACTTTTCATGCTTAAAAATATTTTATACCAGTTAATAATCACTAGTCTTACCATTGTGTTGCATGTCCATTTCTTCTACTGAATCAGAGTATGTGACCATACTCCAGGATTGAACTCACAACTACCAAGGAACTAGATATTATGGTTCAGTGGAAGAAACAGACAAGTGACACAAACGAAAATAAGATTCTGCTATGTATTAACCTTTTAGTGTTTATTGTTCCACTAGTGAAACGTATTTTAAGATGTTTTTTTTTATTGTTGTTATGTTATTTTTATCGATAATATACATGGAAAAGACTAAAATATAAAAGTCAACTTTTGCAATCATGTCTGGGCACTAAAAAGTTAAGCATAGAGACAATCTACCTCCGTATATTTAATAAAGTGTTTGTTATACAATTTTGTGAATGTTACTGAGTGCAATGACTGGAGGATACAACAGGCGAAACATTGTAAATATGACAACTAAGATGAGCATTCTGGTTTGAATCATAAAGCTTCTCATAATGAAAGTATTGATAATAATAATGATGATGATTATTAATAATAATAGTAGTAATACCACCACTACCATAATAGCAGCCCTGAAGAAATGTATTCAAACTATTTACTTCAAGGCAAAGATGGACAAAACACAATAAAATGGCAGATGTCACTGATTGGAGAAAGATACAGACACAATTGAGTTAGAACAGTAATTTTCTGGAAATTATGCAAATGACTTGTGTTCAAGCATAAACTAGAGGCTCTTCTTAAAAATAAAACTATTTTAGAATTTTAAGATACCAACACCAGGATTGCAGACTTGATTGTTGTGAACAAGGGGTGAAATAGATCACAGAGGGAATAAGAATGAAGAAATATTCTTGTTACTTATCAAGACCTTGCCTGAGAACTGATAAAATGTGCAACATGAAATGGAGTAGTGTCTGTAATAATTATTGATGCTATAGGAACAATCTCAAAGACCTTCAGAAGAAAATTGAAGGGAAGTCCATGTGAATAAGTACTGGAAATTTAAAAAGACTTTGTCACTTGACTCTGTTGTGAAAGTAGCAAAAACTATGTTGGAAGATGAAAAAAGCCATTTGATGATTTTAAACTGCTTGTAATATTATCACTTTGTTCTATGTCAGCTGCTATAAGAAAAAAAGGTTTTGGTGAATTTTTTCTCCTCTGACAACAAAGTTGAAATGCTTTGCAGTGTGTTAAATTTAGCAGTAGTGCCAGTAGCAACACTGAACTAGAAAATCTTTTAATTAGTAAAAACTATTTGAATCTTGTTATTTAGAAGTAAATATTTTAAAGTAACAATAGTAGTACCCATAATCTTAGGAGCCTTGAGAATGGCCTGGAAACCTTTCGCTTGAAATCTTGAGTAGAAAAAACTTATACGAATGATTGCAAGGAGATAATAACCAAAGCTGTGAGAAGACTTAGACTTTGTTAGAAACTGCCTGGTATTATTATGTGGATAGTAACTGAACTTGAAATGCTTTTCCTATTTTATTTTTGTTTCGTTCAAAATAGGCATTACTATTATTTATCTTTCATATATTTTTAACAACGGAAAAAAAAATTCTGATATTTTATTTTATTCTTCTCTTGTTTATTTATTGATTTCTATTATCATATAAAATATATAAATATATATATATAAGCAAATATATGGATATAGATCCGACAGTATGAAGAAAAATATACGGAAAAAACAAACAAAAATCCTTATATACAATTATGCTGTTTTAATGTTAATATGTCAACGTCGGATGTTTCGGTCTAATAAACCATCTTCAGGACATATTCATAAAATATAATTAACATTATCAATTCAACATGACAAAGACGATGTACATAAGAACAAGACTTATCCAAACAGATAACTGAAAGTTTTATAAGATCAGCGCTCCGTTTAAAACATGGTCACATTGTCGTCACTGTGAAAACGTATTCCTAAAATTTGAGTATTTTGAATGATGTTATGTTCAAATTTGTTCTGGAAACTTTTGTGACATCACTCACACATCCAAGCTTAAACCTCCTGGAAATTTGAGCAAATGGTTTTCAATTCTCAGATTTTAATTAATTGAGATTTGTACTGAAGTTGTTGGAATTTCTGATATAAATACTTGGCATTATGCTATAACTTATTCAGACAAATTGCATGAAGATACATAACAGAAACATCAATATACAGTCAACCCCTCCACATTAATAGGGGTCAAGGATGCATGGTCTCTGCAAAAGTGGAAAGACTACCAATATCTCTAGTCCGCCACCAAAATTTAACTATTTCTGCACTGTCAATCATGTTCAGCATATATCATTATGAAAAGAATTGGAGAAAAAGTGAGTTTAAAATATATATATATATTTTACACGTAGAGACTCTTATATGCTATTGAAATTGTGGTTTACATTTTTCTTATCCATTGTTATGCCATGACAGATATGTTGTCAATTTTCTTTAATCATTTCACCCCAAACAAGGCAATAAGGAGTTACTGAGTGTTAAAAAAAAATATAAGAAAAACTTTTATTAATGAGAGAGGACAATAAAAGAGCAAGAATTAAGACAGAAGATAATGCTCGACATCGCATTTAAATTTTTGAAGATTGAAGCTGACTGGGAAGCAAGAAGCCTGAAGAGAGTTCAACAAGTGATAAGTGTAACAGAAGAAATTGTTAGTATAGAACATATGGTTACATCTAGTAGTTTCAATTGTAAAATGATGAGACTTTGTCACCAATCTAGTCCTGTGCTTAAATTCATAAAGTCTACGTACCATAGCAGAAAGTTCATCAGAACAAATACCATGAAAGTATTTATAGAAAAGGCACATTACAGTGGTGGAAAAGTGACTGAAGCTGAGATTCCTGATCAGGACCAATAACATTGCAGATTATTTTTTGGATTTTATCAAGAATCTCTAAATATATTGCTGGAGCACCGGACTAGATGTGGCAGCAATATTCTTAGCTTCAAACTTAGCAATTAATTAAAAATATATTAAAATCCTCCAACAATAAAATAGCTGGCCTAAGAAATAGAAATTAATGAAAATAATGAAAATTTTTCTGGATTTTGAAAAAAAAATATCACCTTATTACTTTTTATTTAGAAAAAATATGTGCATTTGTTCACAATCTGAAAAAAAATTGTTAACCCATTAATGCCCATCATAAAATCCATTTATCATTGTCTTTATGTGCCATGTCTCTTCAAGACATTGGTGATCATGGCTCTCCACAATTTTCTGCCCTATGTAGCTCTTAATAGATTTTGTCATTTTGTCATCTTTCTTAAAGGTTTATAAAGATACAGTATTTATTATAGGGTAGTTCAATGGATATTAGCATGAAAAGTGAAATCAGCAAACCGAGTTCAAATTTGAGCTTGTCTGTTACATTTGGAAAAGGCATGAAACTATCCCTTCTCCTCTTTGCTATGGATGAAATAGCAGTGTAGACTTGGTTCTCTAGCCTTAATGATGAACAGCCTAAGAAAAAGAAAACTGTATTCCAGACTGTGAAGAAGGCAATGGGATACCACTTTACTATCTTTCCCAGTCTATGGAGAGTCATGATTGCCTACATCCTGAAGGAATATGACATTTAAGAAGAATTAATTAGATGTTTCTACCTATGACCTATTAATGTTATGTATTAAACATAATTACACCAGTATTTTATGCATTTGTAACTTAGTTTTAGTTTTTCTCTTTATACTTCTAGTGTATGCACACTGCAATTTTCCGCTGTATGCCCCCACAACCAAACCCACCAAATTATCATTTAATTATGAATGTCAAACTCACATAAACTCACGAAAGTCAAAGTTCAACTGCACATTCAGTTTTGCTAACTTCATCACATTCCAACATACCTGGAGCTTTAAATGCAGAATGAACTCTCTGTCAATGGCTTGCAAGACAAATCCATCAACCATTTCTCCACAGTAGGCTCTTGTCTGTTTTGTGCGAACTCGGTGATTGTGAAATTTTTTCATAGTAATTCTGTCAAACTTAGTGACCAGGTTACTTTAAAGCCATGAAGAAATTTGTTGTCACTTAGATTTCAAAAGTATTTATCAGAAAATCTCAATACGAAGACCAAATAATGGTGTCATGTTAAAATAATGAACAATGGCAACAGATACAGAAAAGAGACAAGTGAGAAAGAAAATGTTGTTAAAGAAAGGCAGTGGGTAGGGAAGCTCTGTTATGTCTGAGTTTGCAAAGAATGTAACAAGATGTTTTTCAGGATTTATTGTACCTGGTATAATGTTATTTTGGTTTCTTTGTAGTTGACTGGCATCATCGTCTTCAGTAGTCGATAGAAATTTTGCACAATAACTGAATAACAATTCTTAATTCTTGACCATGATATAAAATACAAAAACAGCTTTCTTTTCCTCCTTTTTTTTTTATCTACAAATATTACAAAGAGATTCAAAAACAGTAGGGGGAGAATAAAAGAAAGGAAAAAAGATGAACACGAGAAATATTAGCCTTTCTTTTATTACAAACACATTTAAAAATATAGAGGTACAAATTTTTGTAGGGCCTTACATATGTTTATGAAGGTCTGTTGACATACATTTGAGAAACGTGTTTATTGTTATGCTCTCTACTATGTAGACTCTTATTATTCACAATGCAGGGGTCACAAAACCAATGTACTGGCCGACTATCCTTGAGGGCTCACCATGTGATGCTCCCAAGGAATCCTAGATATTGGTTTGAAATATTGATTTAAAAAAAAAACAAAAAAACAATGCAACCACTCTATCAACCCAAACAGAATAGAGATTTACTAAGTTTAGCTTACACCTGGTGCCAAATCACATATGTGGACGTGCCCATCAGTCTTTCAACAGAATTAATGGTCAGTGAGATGAGTTTGCTGATAACTTGGTCAGTCAGTTAAGTACCACATGATACACACTTGGGCAATCATGTATCTTTTGATACATGACTGAGGAGGCAGATTTTTTTCCCGCTGTAGGTTGCTATTTCTTTCTGTCGTAAATCTAGTCTGCTCTGCTATTCAACCCATGGCTGGGGGTTGGAGAAGAAATGGATTTCCCAAGTGTATTTGTGTGTAAGTGAATCTAATGAACTTGACTGGAATTTGAACTTGGCTCTCCAAGTTCTCACTCTGAGTCGATTACCATTACACCATGATGCACATTCTGCTGATAGCCACACAATAGAGAGATACTCATAAGACAGCTAGCCAACCTCCTCTTGACAGAACTGTCCAAAGTCATAGCATTGACAACTCTTGACTTCTGTTCAATTACTACAAAATCAGTAATATACCATCACTATCTAAATGTTTTATCCCATGCTTGCTGTCTGTTCCATGTTAACCTTGAAAATATGGCCATTTAGATAGTTTTTTAAATGTCTACAAAATACTGATGTGAAACATAATAAGCCATTTTAATTTCATATAAAGCCTGTACACTATTTATATTTATCCTCATTTTTTTTGTTGTTATCAACCTTCAGGTGTATATTGACCAGGGAATTCTGAACTGAATCCTTTATTTAATCTTGTTCCTCTCCCCATAGATTAAATAAAGAATTCAGTTCAGAATTCCCTGTAGGTTACCCAGATCAGTATATATTTGAGGAAGGTCAGAGGGTACAAAAGCTGAAATATTGTGCTAACAACATCAAAGATGAATGCAATAATCCAAATATGTATAGTCTAAATAACAATAACTCCTCATTCCATAAATTCAGACAGAAAATCTGATTTATATTTCAGTATTTTATTAAAAAAAAAAACTGACATATCGATCATCTTGCAGGGCAAAAGGAAACCTTCTATGTCTTTTATGATATCATTCATTATTTTTGTTTCATATATAAGAAGTAACTAAGTCGATAGATATCGTACAGGAAGGAGAAAGTGGAAATTGTTCTGCTCCACTCTTTCAAGGAATGGGAGAGTATATGCATTTGGCATTATTGTAACATTCTCACTTTTTAGTTTTACCTGTCATCAGAAGGAAAAACACTCAAATATGTCAGTTCTCAATAATTAAAATCATGCACAGAAATCATGGATAAGTTGAAAATTATTTGTTATTTGTTTTTAGGTTGCAAATAGGTGCCAATTTATGCACATTTGATCTAAACATACTATTTATTTAAGAAAATAAACAATTACTATTGACTTGATTGATTTTAATTTTGAAAAGAAACAACTAGGTCTTGAATAAAGCTTTTATATACTAAATTTGCTTTTACGTTCATTTGTGTTCTTATATATAACAGAAGGATGGAAAGGAATCTGTATATGCCTATAAAATTGTGTGTATATATATATATATATATATATATATATACACACACACAACACACACACTCTCTCACTCTATTTGGGCTCGTGTCCTCATCTTTGTCATATTCACTAATGTTTCACTATTTATTTACCTTCATCAGAAATCTATATATGTAAATTGTGCATGTTGTTTGTGTTTTTTACTTTTTTTTTTAACATATTTTTCTATATATGTTTGCATGGGCTGGTTGAATATATATAATATTCACCCTGCAAAAAAACACACCTGTAGTTCACTGCTACTCAAAAGAAGGAATTTTTTCTCCTGATGATAGCCGAAACTAGTCAAGGAACCTATTTTTAAATAATAAAACAAAAATATTAATGTACAACCCAGTTTGATTTATTTTTTTAACATTTTTTTATTGTTCAATATATATAATCAAAGATTGGAAAATAATAAAAGTACTCAGTGAGTACAGAACAATTTAAGACCATATTAAAAGGAATTGTCTGGTGACTTACTTGATCACACTAACCTATAGTTCCTCTGGATTGTAACATATTGTTATTTCCAAGCTTGAGGATCTAAATACAAAAGCACAGTAGGGATTAAATCCCTAAGTTATTTCTTTTAATACTATTTTTATAAATTTCCACCACATATATATGCATATGGTCATCTCTCATATGCAACGGAATTGATTCTCTTGGCGTCATCGTATGAGAATTAGACTTCATTTTGAACCTGGAATCTGTTCTCCTGTTATTAAAAATTAATCTTACAGGCGACAATTTACACCCATTTGACCGTCCATTATTATTAGCATCATTATTATAGTTATTACCTCCACCGTAGCATGTATTATTATTTTATTTGTTTTCTTATTCATTTTTTTTCGTAATTACAAACAAACAATTAACCAACCCAATCCAAACTAAAAAATAATCAATAAATAAATAAAACGTCCAGCATTTATTACTTAAATTTTCTCCACATTCACCGTGACGTTGTCCACCTTCATTATAGTCCATTATTAAATTTCTAAAGATTTTGATTTATAAAATGTTTCACTTGAAGTTACTTTGTTAGTTTATTGTTTCATTTAGCTTAACGATTACTTAGTTCTTTCTAATATCGGATTGAGAGAAGATAACCAAAGGAGAAGAGTGTTGACCAAGAGAATTTATCTTCCATATTTGTACTGAGGAAAATCTTATGCTATCATATGTTTTCCATTTAGACGAAAACGTGTGCACCATATTTTTTTTAATAGTGATCTATCTGACCGCTTGTACTGTAAGCTGGGATGTGCAGGTGGTGTAATGAATAATGACTCAGAATTGTTGGGTTTGTTATATTCACTTACACATAAATAATTGGGAATGGTATGAATCAACCTCTTTTCCCTCTTTGTATCCCTATGTCGGAGTTAGCTGCTCCTTAATTCCCAAATTGTCACTAGGGGTCATTCTCCCTATACTATAAATTCTGCGCGACCTCTTGCCTTGTTCTCTTTCCTTCAGGCCTCGTGCCGCATCCCACCTTGCATGGAGGTGAGGTAATTCCTCTTTTTCATTTCTTCATTTCAGCGAGTACAGTGTAAGCTCTTTTAGAAATTCACGTCTTCCCATTTCTGGGAGATGCCATGAACATTATACACACATACACTTACGTACGAACACTCACCAAAGGACAAACACAAATGTTCACACACACATACAAATATTATTGTCTATGTCCATTGTAAAATTGCTTTGTTTAATACATATATTTGGTATATATATATATATATATATATATATATATATATATATATATATATATATATATACAGTGTAACCCGGATATAAGAGAGTTGTCGGGACCGGAGAAGAAGTATCTTATATCCGGTTTCGGTCTATTTTGTTTACATTAACACAGGCTCTAATTTGGGACCAGAGAAAATCTCTTATATCCGGGTTACACTATATATATATATATATATATATATATATATATATATATATATATATAAAATGTCTTGTTTGTCTTCTTCCATCTTCGCTTGGACACAACTCTAGTCCGCCATTTTTCTTGTAGTTGGACCTTCTTCTAGCAAGAAATATAAACGCACGTGTTTTCTTTTCATCTTCACCTCCCCCCGGTCCTCTACAACTAAATCATTATTCCCCCACCCGCTGAAAAAATTCTTACAATCTAAAAATATTTTCTGGCTTTAAACAACCTGCACAGAGTTGAGCCTTAGAAAACGAATAAATCTATCTATTTCTGATGAAAATTAAGAAATATATTCTTTAATAGAGTTCGTAAGAGAAGATAAAGGAAGAGTTCTGCTCGTTTCTCGATCCTCAAACGGGAAACCTAAAATAATCTGGCTACAGTGATACCTTTTCTCTGTAACTTCTTGAACTTGAATGTTCAGTATTTACTGTCGTGTAACGTTTAACGAATCGGAAAGAGAAATTGATGAGCTGACTTCGAATTCCAAACGAGCTGACGAAACTGCGTGTGTAAGTGATCGCAAGGATCATTGCCAGCTTCTAGCAAGTTTTCTACAGAAAACAATGAGAATATTCTTAATGAAATAAACGACGGGTTGTGTACACCCGAAAAAAAAGCTAAACGCTGAAGTTCAGCTTGTGCGAGTCTATCACGCACATACATACATACATACAAAAATACAAATCACATACAACGCCAAGCATTAATTGGTTAATTAATCACCACTGCGTAATTATAGACAATTTACAAATCGCAGCAATGCGACAATTTTGTAATCGCTTTATTTTTATGTAGTCAGTTTTGTGCACTTTTCTTAAGTCTCCACAAAGCTGGCTCGCTGATTGGTCGATGTCAACCAATCAGATCGTCTGCACGTGAAGAATAATTCTTCCCGCGCAGCGATCTGGAGCCTATAGTCACTTATTTAACTAAGAATTTTTCTTAGCTAATTGGTGAGAATTCAGCTGCCAAACGAATCCACGACAGTTGAAACCATGCGCGAACCTTCTCACTTACACACACCACTCAAATGCTGAACATACCTTGTATATATTCACATAATCTTTTCTAACACGGCAAATCTTTTAAGAACAATCATTATAAGAAACTCTAATGAACATTATTCCAGTGAACTTTGAAATACTAAAATAACAGTTAAAGAGAGATAACTCTTGTTTATTTAAACCTTTTCTTACTTAAATGCATGCTTTCTTTCACATCGTTGTTTGATATTGTACATCTTGTTAAATACATATTTTATGTGTAACAATGTCTTTTACTTATCCTTTTCTGCGTCAGCCCTGTTTCCTAATCTAAACTAAAATTAATATGGTAAAGTCTGCCACAAGCTCAGTGGGTCGTTAGTGTTATACTTTCAGGAAATGAAAATTAACTTAAGCTTTGTGTCCATTTTGTTTTGTTCTTGTACCAAAAAAGAAAACGGATCTTGAATAAAGAAGCATACAACTCCTTATTTTTTATTTTTTTTTTTTTTATATCCCTTACATATCACTAGTGCAAGGTTTACTATCTCAGGTTGATGGTGATAATGGATTAATGCATCTTAATACGTGCTGAGCATTATTGCTTGAAAAGGAGCATGCTGTTGTGAAAACATAGTTACGGTCATAAAGACTTGTACATCAACAATACGAACCACGTGTCAGTCACACACCCGTGTCACCCGGACAAGGGCTTGTGGTGCACATTTAAAAGATGACTTGCGTAAGCCTTTGCCGACATTAGCTACCCAGTCCCATCCATAATAATATAATTGGTCTTCGTTAGGTTTCAGTTTTCAGTTCAAGACTGACAGAAGGAGGTGTAAAACAAGATTTTTTTTTTCTTTACGTGAAATGGCAAGATTGCATTTAAGGATAGTTTTCTTTATGCACATTTTTAGGTTGACAATAGGGCGTGTAATACTCTGCGATTTGTGACCATTTAGCAGCGTAACAACCTACCCGGTTTGGTATTACTTTCAAAGCGAACATTTTAACGTACCATTTTTCTTTGTCATTTACTGGTCTAATGGTTTAGTTCAACACGAACCTAAATGTTAGTAGAGGCAGTCTTCTACGTAAGGGATCTGCCTGTTTAGCAGACGTCATTCCTGCTTTTACTTGGGCTTGAACACAGACCTCAGATACCAGTGGGAGAAATATGTAATGATTCCAGCCACGAGGTAGGCCACATTAGTTACTTAGCGTAACCTCAATGGATACGGCCCGTAACGGTGAGATTGACCGTTTCCATATAAGTAAACACTCGGCATTCATTGGCAAAAAGCATTACTGCCGGTTGAAATTTATAAAATCTTTTTTCTCTAGTCTACTAACGATTAGCGCTCCTTCCCGTATTGATGGGAGTTTCCTTCCTAGCCTCTTGTTTAAGGTAGTGTAGAACGTCAACATCTTGTTGATATTTTCTTTTCTACTTACATTTACTATCCATTTTTGTTATTGCTGTTGGGATCCTCAAGTGATACGGTTTTTGTTATTTGGTGAAGTTGTGATTCTGTAGCAGTAATTTATAACGTCTTCTTTAAAACCTATAGGGTTCATTTGTTTGATGTCTTTTTTTTTTTAAGAAAGCGCTTGTAGTGATTTTCCAAGCGTAACTCAGATGTGGTACAAGGCCTAAAATATGGGGAATAAAGCGGTTGTATATAGCTTGAGAGTTTAATCATTTCTGAAGGATCTGACGAGGCTGTCTAAGAACGTGGAATGACGAAGATGATGAACATAGTTATTTGAAAGGGAAATAATAATAGTAAAAACGTAAGAATGCAAATTAATAATTAAAAGGATAGTAATAACATAAAAAAATGATTAACCAACAAATAATGAAGAACAAAAGCTATAAAATTTTGAAAGCTTTCAATAAAAATGTTTAAATTAAAGAAAAAAAAAACAGGAAGAAGGCACAGTTGTAAAGCACTCGGTAAGGATCAAACTCTACTCTATCAAACAGGTATGTCAGCCTTACTTGTTAACAAATTCGCTGAAGTGGTCTGATATTTTTTTTTAGATCTTACTTGAAAGAAGGATAAATGGAAACCTGAAAAATTAGAAGTGATTCTGTCGGATATTTCAAAGATGACGAATTATCATTATATACTTTTCCATTCGGACAAGTATACTTAATTGTTACACTCACAACATTTCGGTCGTTATACTCCCCAGCCTTCTTCAGATGTCTGGTGAACTCGGTAACCTTGAAAATTTATTTTCATTTCATAATAGAGATGAAAATAAATATTGAATAATTATAATTTGGAACTGAAAATAGTTTTCAGTTCAAAATTCCGAGATTATCGAGTATGACCGACACTTGAATATGGTCGGAGAGTACAACGACCTGAATATTCAGTACAACAAACAAGATAACTATACTAAGTGAATGAAAAGATTTACAAGAAATTATTAAAAATTTAGTAATGATGAATATGTCAAGAATATTCCGATTACATTCGGGTTTTTTTTTTTTTAAGAGATTAATTTCAAAATTTTATGGAAATTATCAGTTTTTTTAGGTTTTTTTTATCTTTATAATTCAATTGAGATCGGAGCGATCAGAAGCAATTCACAGATTTTTTTTTTTTTTTTTTTTTTTCGAGAATAAAAACAGCGAATTAAAAGAAGAAAAAAAACAAAGAAAAGCAAATGCCTGGAACGCTATTGTCAATATAAAACTAACTTCGGGGGTTTCAAATCTTAACCATGCCCAGTTACTTTCCGCTGTACATTTTATTTTTTTACAATGATGTTCACCCTGTACAAGGCTCGATAGTTTCGAGGTAGTGTTGCAGAGTTTATTTGGATATGTGGCGAAGATAACAGTTAACCCTAGACTTAACAGGCTAAGATTAGTGATCAAGGAAGCATCCTCTTGAGAGGAAGAAAGACCCAGTCCTATTAATAAATATAAAAGAATCTTATTTTCTAAAATAAAATACCTTTTATCAATTCTAAAACGACAGAATGTATGGTTATCAGCAAGAGGAACAGCACAGGCTGTGAGCTCCGACTTACAGGCATCACAATCAAACTGGGGTTAAAACGTGGTAGTGTAGTAACAAACAACGGAAAGTGTGACAGATAGATTCAAGGGCGTATTGAAATATTGGAGGATGCCTAAAAAAAGTCTAAACAAAATATTAAGGGAGAGAAAAATTTCATTAGAAATAGAGAAAAGTATGGTGAACTGCCATATAATAGCGACCTTCCTATATGGCAGTGAATGTTGGACAATTTCCTCGTAGATGGAGATTTGAGACAACAGAGGTGGGGTTCTATAAAAGGAACACCATGGACGGAGCATATTTAAGTAATGTGGAATTTTTAAGGAAAATGAAAATAAAAAGGGTTTTTTATACTTAAAATCGGAACGAGATAGTTAAAATTTCTGTGAAACATAAGAAGGAAAGTGAACATGGAGAATTTAACACACACACACACACGCACACAGTGAAAACAGTGAGTAGCCTACCTAACAAGGATGGTAAAACAGGGAATGGGAGGGACAGTAAAAAGACAAACATTACTAAAAGCTACAAAGTAGTAGAGAACTATGATCGTTCACATCCTGATAGATCACGACGCACAGAACTAGACGTTTGATAATCATCTTCTAAATAAATAAACGGTAAATTCTGTCTGTCGTTCCGTGTGTCTGAAACCCCTTTAACTGGGGCCACACTTGCTCTACATAGATATATTATACCTTTTGGGGATCAGGATGATCCCGGGATTGAAAATCTGCCCTTTATCTAGTGCTTGAACATCCAGCATTGGGATTTGTGTTCGGATGTTGAGAGAAGTTAAAAATTCAAATTTATTTCAAATGGAAAAAATAACTGAAAAAAATTAGTGATTTTAAAAGTTTTTAATTATATTGAGTTTAAGGTAACACAAAAACTTGTGAATTTAATGGTTTTGTTTTAAATTCAGTTTAAAATATCTCCAAAACTTTGTGAATTGAGGAAAACAATTTTATTTCTTCAAAATACTAAGGAATCAGTTCAAGCAGGAAGTTTCGTAACGTGAGGTTTTGAAGTTTCCCAGAGGTTATGATTTGAAGAACTCAATTTTCGGCTTGAATTGATATTTCGGCCCAAATCAGACTTTCAATCGGAATTGGTCTTATAGCCCAAATCAGTTAAAGTGAGGTTTTGAACTACCATGGAGGGAATTGAGGAATTCAAAGTTATTTCTTCAAAATTATCATTGCTGTTTTCTAAGCTGGACCAGATGTCCCTTTATTTTTGGACCGGGGGCTCAATTAACCCTCCGCAGGAACTAACTTAAAAGTCCGCACAGAGTGTGGCTTTTAAGCTAGAGTTAAAATAAAAAAGATATTCTTTCCAGAATCAGTAACGTTTTTCCTCTTGGAAATAAGCATTTAAAATCAGGCCGATTGCTAGTTTGCTTTAGATATGTTGATAAGAAACAAATGTTATACAAGCTTTTAGGCAAATATATGGCAAAAGGTAATGCTAACCTATTATTAGGTCGAGGGTTACCGGTATAAGATTAGTCAATCTGTTTCTTGTATTATATGTGTTTCAGACATCTTACCGACTAAGAAACAGGCATACACAAACGTACTCGTACATAATATAAATTAAAAAAAATGTATTTCGTCAAAATAATAAATAAAATAAATTTGTTCACTAGCATACCATCAAGTCTCCTGAAGAGTGGATGGAATTCTCTGAAACTCAGAGACAGTTGACAAATCTTATATATAAATTCTAAAGTATAGTTTTTTTTTAACACATTTCCTTCTGGCGTCAGTTTCAACTGCTGCTTTTTTCCCCCCTTTTTTCATATATTATGACGATTATGCTTAAACTTGGAAATTTTCTAATATATTTCATTGAAATTTTCTCTTTCCAAAATTATACTTTATAATTTAGATAGGGAAAAGGAGTCAGTTTGAACCAATTCCAGGAAGATAGAAGTTAAATTTCTTTCAGGAGTTGAATGTCTTGGGGTCTAAAACAGATCCAGGTTATCTTTGGACTCTAAATTCTACCAAATTGTTTCCGCCAGGAGTTTACAATTGTAAATATTTTTAAAAAAAGCAGTAATTTTTTTTTTTTTTTTTAAAAAAAAAGAAATTAAAATTGTACGCCTGTTATGAATATGCATCTCTTATAGTCGGTATTTTTTAGTATGCAGAAAATGATAAGCAATAGTAATTCCTGATACGATCCGACTAGTTTATATGATGACCATAAATGACTTGTATCGCTCGGTCAAATGGACTATAGAACCATGGTATTGCATTCAATTTGAAAGTTAGGGGTTGACATGATAAATAATGACACAAAATATCTCCCAAATCTTACCGTTTTTTTTATTTTGTTTTGTTTTTGAGGAAACTAGTTTAAAGATTAAGCTTAGGTTCAAAATCATAGCAATGCAATTTTATTCCGGTGTTCAGTGAAAGCCTTCTATCACAACCTTATAAAATTTATAATTTACTGAAGCTTTACAAATTGTATATGGACATGACAGATGTACGTTATTATTAAATAATTGTGCCATCAAATAAGACTTTCATTTACTTCAAAGGGAAATTATAAAGAACAATTTAGCTATATTATGATATTTTTGCAATAGTTTTATTGCGATTTTCAAATAAACAGTGCAAATTTGAAACATTTTGTCCTATAGTTTGTTCCCAGCAGTATTATACATTTATCTATTTTTTGTTTTTAATAATTATGATCTAACGAATCTTATTCATTGAATAGCCATTTTTGTAATCTTTTACATTTTAACAGTTTTTGCTTGTCGAATACAGTAAATAAAAATTGAATATTTTCCTTGTGGTAATTAATAATTAGAATTCTGGTTTGAATATATTTTCCATTCAGTGTATCTAATATAAAAGATATCAACTTTATTTGGATTTATTCTTGAAATAGTAAATTTTGGAAGTCAGTTTGTAAGCAATAACCTAAGAAAATTAGCTATTTCTATACATTTTTCATGCGATCTTTAAAACAAAATGCTCAAAACCTGATAAAAGCTATGAATCTAATTTTCGGTGTCAGTACCTTTTACATCAAATCCCAGCTTTTACATCGAGTGCCATGTTGATTTTCTAAAAACATGAAAAATCAACCTGCCCTATTTTATCGCTGGTCCATTTTGATTTCTCGCCTGATATTTATCGCCTAAAGCTGAAAGTTACCGAAAACTGGTAGGATTTAGGTGGCTAATGTCGTCAAAGATTTGCCCAAGTCATTTTTCATATGTGTACCAGGAGCCCCTGTCCGGTTCACACAGCTGTGTAACCTACAGATGGTTCGTATTATATATGTTAATGTCTTGATGGTTGTAATTATGTGTGCACAACGACGGGCTCTCTTTTAAGCAACAATGTCGAGTGCGTGTTATGGTGCCTTAACCCATTTTCTGTAATATAAATCCTGACACTATTTGTGAAATTATAAGATTATTTTACTTACACTTTATCTTAACTTCATCTTCTATGTGCTGTGTCCCTTCAGGACGTTGACGATCATGACTCTCCACAAGCTCTTAATAATTTTTTTTTTTTTATCTCTCCTAAACCTAGCTCCACTATGCATTTACTCAAGCTCGCTAGGTGGTTTATGCATTGTTTTCTGTCTCTTGCCGTCAATCTATCCTATGAGTATCAAAATTTCCAAGCCCTCTTTCCTCATTATGTGGCTTAGAAATTTCAACTGTCTCTTTCTGATGTTAATTATTAATGTCCTTTTAGTTTCCATTTTCTCTAAAATTTCATCGTTGCTCACATGTTCGGTAAAACTTAAACATAAGTTTGTATTAATACAAATAATAGTTTAAAAATCCCCCTTTTTATAATTTCTTTCATTCAATGCAAGGCCTAAAACCTATTTATGGTATAGAATTACTGAATGAGGTTGTTGTATGGACGCAAGAAAAGGAGGTAAGTAGTTCAAATAATGAGGATATGTAATAACGGTTGCCCTTAGACTTAAGGAGATTAAGATTGTAGTGATTGGAGAAGCATCCCCTCGGGAGTCTGTTTCACATAGCAGCGGTTCTTGGGAAGAAGCTGTCCGAATTGAACTTTAAACAATGGAATAGGAAAGGAATAAGGATGATTCGACTTGGCGTATGTGGTGTGGTGGGTCTTAGCTGTGAAGGTCAGAACTAGTGGAACTAAGGAATGTAGCTCGACCACGGAAACTACATTTCATATGTGGCGAAAGTGGATTTTACACGCTGTATCTCTCTTTGTAAGTAATTAGTCACACTCAAGGCCGCGTAGACGCTTTTAAAATCAGTCAGGACTGAAAAGAGAGGATTGGGCAGCTTATAGTCCAGATATAGCAGCAATATTCCATATTTGGTCTGATGTAACACATGTAAAGATAGAGCCTGGTAGGAGGAGTGCGATATTTTCTAGATCAGTAAAATGAGCCGACAATTTTGCTCGCATTTTTATCTATGGATTCGACTGAGATTTGGGGGTGAACTTGTGTCCTAATAGACCTTCAAAGTAAGGGGCCTCTTTGAGAGTGCAGCCATTCATCACGACTGGAGAGAATTCAGGGTCTGCTCGGCGATGGTGAAAAGTTACTAGTTTGGTTTTTGAGGTCTTGAAAGTTACCAACCATTTTTCTCCCATTGGACTGTTCAAGATAAATTAGAAGAAAGATCAGCTGCTAAGTTCTGATCATCTCGACTTTTTTGTTTCCATAAACTATGGAATCATTTTTTAGTGTTGTTCACTATGGTGGAATGTTGACTGAAGAAATCTTTTATTGAAGAAGCTGTTACTCGAGTTCGTTTATCCAGTCATTCACATTTGGGAAGAAATCACATGTAAATTGTTTAAGGCGATAATGACACCAAGACGTAAGTGGCTACTGGGAGTGAATGAGAATAAGAAGACTTTAGAAGGAGGAACCGGAAACCCAATCCTAAACAGGAAATAAAGGATAAACGCGTACCCCTGTTCAAAAGACGGGGAAGGAGTGTGAACAGGACGATAGACGAGCATATCTACTACTGTTTTACTAGAAAATTACGTATTCATCGATTATTTTTCTTTTATGTACACTGTCTCTTCAGAATGCGAGTAATCATGGCTCTCCACACCTTCCTTCTCCTTGTCACTCTAAGCAACGTTTGACTCTTTACCATCACTATTTACTACTGCTCTGTCATCCATTAACACAAACTTGTTATGTAGGTTACTTCAATCATGGCTCTCCACAGCTTCCTTTCCTTTGTTTCTGTAAACCCGCTCTATTCACACAAACTCGTTATGGATTTTACACGTTGTATCTCTCTGCACTTCCTGCCGTCAATATACACAGTGAGTGTTAAATTCCTTAAGCCCTCGTTCTCCACTATCTGTCCCTAACATTTCAACTGTCTTTTTCTGATTTTAAAGAGAAATGTCTTTTTAGTCCTAAAATTATTTAAAACGTCCTCGTTACTCACATGTTCAATTCCTGGCATTCTCAATATCCTTCTGTAGAACTACATCTCTGTTACTTCGAGCGCCCCCTTCTTCTGTAATGAAACTGTCCAGCATTCACTGCCACATAGGAGAATAGATGTGACATGGCAGATCAGCACTCATTTCTTTGTTTCAAACTTAATTTGACTGTCTCTTAATGCTTCAAGTTTTTAGGAGACATTTCTTTATCATACACCTCAAGAAAGGCGATAACGCCACTAAGATGCAGGGGGTTACTGCGAGTAAAAGAACCCAGGAAACACATTGAGGAGAAAGGACAACAAAAGCGTTTACATTTTTGAAGATCGTAGAAAAGCAGGAAGCCGACAAAAAGTTCCACACCACAAGCGGGAGGTGCGAGAGAAGAAGCTGTTAGCATAGAACTTATGCTTACATCTATCAATAAAATGATGAAAACGAGCTGCCAATCTAGTCAGTTATGTGCCATACGTGATACAAGCTTAGGTGATCATGTATCTTTCGATACATGACTGACGAGGCAGATTTTTTCCCGTAGTAGGTTGCCATTTTTTTCTGTGGTAGACCAGTTTGCCATCCAAGGCTATAGAATCCAGTCTGTCCTGCTGTTTACCCATAGCTGGGGGAGAAGAGGAGGATTAGCACATAAGTGAATGTAATGGATACGACTGGAATTCGAACTCGGCTCTCCGATTCCTCAATCCGAGCCGGTAGCCATGTTACGGCAGTGGGAAAGTGATTGATGCCGATATGCCAGTTCAAAGCGGATAACATTTCAGATTCTTCTTTGGCACATTTAGGTATTGATTATGTACAGATTTGTGTGTAATATTTTCTATTAGATTATAAAAAGAATAAGAAGCAAATCTTGGTTTAAATTCGAAGATCTACATACATAACCGTAGCATGTTTTTAAACTAAAGGGAGTATTTGATGGGGAGGCGTGTCTTATGTGCTTTTCTGGTATTATTTTTACTGCTGTTGTTCTAGTCTGGTTAAAGGCCGTGTTAAAATCATACTCTACTCTTACTAATTTGCTAACTATCGCTCTCTGGCAGTATTTGGAAATTGCTGCCGTCAGCGATTTACCATGGGCAATGTAGTTTAACTCATAAAGAAATTGATTTCATTAAAATGTCGAAGAGATTGAAATCTTGACTACATTACTGACTTATTTATCATTTACTGACGATATATAATAACGTTAACAAATTAAAAGGTTCTTGTTGCAGAAATTCTTTTTTTTTTCTTTTTAAATATTAGACGAACTTCTAATTGAAAAACCTTCCTTTATTTTGAAATAAGAGCTTGTTCATAAATTTCGGATAACGAATATAATTCATTATGAATAAAACCTCGATGTTCTCTCATGGTTTAACCATTCAGCTTCATCCACTAATGACAGAATCATATCCTAACAAAATTAATGACATTTTTTTTTAAATCTATTCCCAAACTCATCCAATGCTCTTGTGTCTCTTTGAATGCGAATGAGTGTATAATCGACCCAATGCCTGTTCTCTGTTTGTTCTGGCATTTGACAAATTTAGATTCCATTAAATCCATTCTTTGGCCATCAACGTTCCTTTACAAATTGAACGCGCCATTCATTTTATTGTTTTGGGATTGAGGTGCTCAGTGCTTTTTTTTTTTTTTTTTTTTTTTTTTTTCTTTTTTTTTTCACGGTGGTTTGTCTTATGTTCGCTTATTTCTCTGGGGAAGCGTTTTCAAAAGACAATTTACCCAAAGATAAATTATGGTCTTTTTATCAGAACAATAAGCAATCTGAAGGATCGAAGTGTTGGGAGGAAGCGGTATCGTTTTGGCTTTGGGTTAACCTAGAGTGGCCATGTATTTTTTTTCTTGCGAATTGGGATGCAATTAAGTAAAATCGAAATTGGTAAACGACCACCGTACATTAAAATCTTCGTTGCCTTTTATTTTTATTTTATTTATTTTATTTTTTTTATCTATCTTTTTTTTTTTTTTTTTTTTTATCTATTTATTTTTTTTATTTTTTGGCATTATATTCCTGGTGCAATCCTGCAGGAACGAGGATGTTTGAGGAGTTGATGTGTTCAAATTTGCTTTTTTGGCATTAGTCCTTACCAGATATGTAGTGAATGCATTTACTGAGAGTGTAAGGTAAGGAAAGCAAGATAAAGTGGGGACGAAAGAAAAAATAGGAAATAAAATTTGCGAGGACGGAGTGCTCTAATCGAAAAAAAAATGAGTAAAATGCGAGAGAGTAAAAAAATAAAATCGAGAAAATGAGAAATTAGTGGCGAGAGTAAGGTAAATAAATTCTGAATTTCAGGTATGTTATTATTTACGTTATTTACATTGGGACTACTGTTTCAATCTTTGTTCTTATCTGAATGTTTTGTTCCTTGTACCCTCTTGACTTCATCAGGCGCATCTCAATCCGGGTAACCTTAAAGGAATTTTGAAATGAACCTTTTATTTAATCTATGAGGGTAGAGTGTTCTCGTTCTGCTGTCCATATATAGGGATATCCTGTATTATACTTATTTAGTGTAAATTAAGTATTATATTTATTTAGTACTATTTAGTTATTGCTCGTTCTATTTCCACAGAGTTTAAGTCTGCACTATTCAGCGCAAGGATTGAATTCACAAATTACTATGTTACCAAATTCACGAACCAGCGCTATAACCTAGGTTTGAACTGGTCGAACAAAAGAATCGAGAGTTAATAATTCACTCCATAAATTAGAAATATTGACCATTGTAATTAGCTACAATGCTACCCCCAACAACGAAATAAAACGCGCTTCACTGTCATATAAAAGTTCTATCCACAAGGGAATTGCATTCCCGATGATGCACCAGCATCAAATTCGTATGGAGGTCAAACAACCACTACTCTGTCTCGCTGGTTAACATGCCACCTTGTTGATCAGAGTGCAATTCTAACCCATCTCAATAAACTTTTATAGGGTGGCAATAAGATGTCCACGGATATAAAACATACTTATGAACAACAGCCATATACTGAAAATATTAAGTGTATTAAAAAAAAGAAAACATGAACTATTAAATAAAAAAAATCTAAGTTAACCAAATAAAAAATTTTGTTTACCAGTTGCCTGATCCTGAGTTGTCAAAATTTTCCGGGTACGCTGTATTTAAAAAATACATTAACGGATAGACGTTACAACTACATACGCTAAATCTTGAAAATGATCAAAAGTATATAGTTAAAAACGTGTGCTCAGTCACAAACTTTTGGACATTCTCTATATCTCTCAACTCAAATATACGCTCTCTTGGATGTAAACAAGAAAAGTTAGTTTTAAAAAAGACATGTTACATATTATAAATGTAAATAGATGTATACATTTCTAAAGAATTAATGGATTTATTTTTAATCCGACATTTTTACTACGTCAAACGTTATTATTTAGTGGATATTCATATTTGAAGTCGACGCCCCATTATTCTTTTTTTTTTTTTTTTTAATAATGTGTATTACGTCTATCGGCCTGCCAATTCTAGAAAACAGATTCTTTAAGATTTCCCGAATATGCAGGACGATAGGCATTACGCATTGTTTAGAATTTCAAATACAATTATCTACTAAAGGAATAAGGTTTGATTTTTATATATATATATATATATATATACACATACAAGTTTCATTAAAGACGACAGACAAGATACTATGATTAAGCTTTGCATTTTATTTTTCTTGTGTTTGCATGAGTGTTTTCTTTTAGGGAATTAGAGTGTGCAAGAAATTGTGTGTGTGTGTATAATATATATATATATATATATATATATATATATATATATATATATATATATATATTTGTTATGTGTGTTCATAATGTTTGATGAGACAAAATTATTGCGTATGATCGTAAAGATCTTCGTCCAGTTGATTACGTTGAAAAAACAACAAAAAGTCAATACGTTCGCTAGTGAGTTTTTTTTATACATTTTCCATGAGACAAAACAATGGTTTTTCATACTTCTTTGTTTTTTATGATTTCGATATTAAGTTGAGCGAAACTACCTCTTTGGGGGAAAATGTAATTCCGTGTAGTCTTATCCGAGACTGAGTGTCACCCCAGGCTATGGATTAAATAACAAGAAAATGTTATCAGCTCAACAATGGGTCGAAAAATATTCTGTTATTTGGATTTTTTTTTTTTACAAATTATAATGTATCAAAACGGGAATTTTTCTGCACCCTATTGTTTTTCTTTTTTAGCGTATTGTCCTTTCAGGACATAAACGATAATTCATCTTCACAGCTTCTTTTCTTTTATATCTGTGTTTTGATTTCTTAGAAAACATAACGGAGTGGTTTCTCTTTGCATTCTCCACGCTTTGGAGTAACCCTTTTTGATTAGCATCTACTTAAGGTTAGTGAACACTGTCTACCATGTTATTTAATCCAAGACAAGAGTTTGGATTCATGCCTTTGCCAAATTAACCTATTTTTGCAAAACAAGACAGGGATTTGAACTTGGATCGACAATTCCATTTTCCGTGGTAACCGTTATGCACACCCCGTACCTAAATACTTAATTGACAGTCGTTTAATTAACAAAACAATTGACACGAATGGGGGGGGGTTCTTTCTACCACCTCGCTTTCATTGATCTTGCTCTCTCCCTCACTCTCTAGTTTCTTCCTTACCTCTCTTATTGACAATTACTTCCTTTTTGCTTCTTTCTCAAAAGATCATTTAATTCAGTCTTCTGTTATCTACTATTTTTATTGATTATGATAATAATAACGATCGTGTTGTTTACTCTGCGTGGTATTGCTCATGTCTTCATCAGAAACGATCACCCCTACCTAAAATTGAAGCGGGAAAAGCTGTTTTGGATATGATCCTCTATATAAACATATGAAAGAAGAAGAAAAAAGGCAAAATTTGTATGAATACGGATGCTTTTAAAATGAAAATAATGAGCACAGATGCTTAGAAAGTGCAAGTGGCAACGTGGATTTCTCTGTCGACTCTTAAGTGCTGTTTTACTTCCTCTTCATTTGCTGTCCTCTGCCGTAATTTTCTTTCTGTTTAGAGACGAACGTTGATGAAGGGAAACTTAAATCCTCCACAGATTTTTTGGAATTATCGGTCATCTCCAAAGCCAATTACTTTCTGATTTTCTTTACGTTGTTATTTTTTTCCACCAATTCCCATTAAAGTATTGTACATGTGTGCTGAGTTCTATCATGTCGGATTTAAAGATGACCCAACAAAAAATAGAAGAGCGGATAAAAACAATATGAATGAAAGTATTTCTCTCGTAATAGACGTAAAATAATTCGAAATAAAATGGACAAACAAATCCTAATGACAGATTTGAAAACAGTTCTTTTATTCTTTTTTTTTTAATAATATTTTTTTTCGGTGCTTCAGTTTCCCTTTTTGTCAGCTGCTCTCCCAAGAGACTTATAAGCACGAACAGACAAATTTGAGTTGGTTTTATTTTTAATAAGTCCGGGCGGATGTTAGCTTGAAGTTTGGACATTCTGGACTCACCGGGACATTTTTGTGTATAACCGGAAAAAAAGAATCGGTTGACAATGTATTTGCAGAGTTAAAACCTTTTGTCGACTTAATGGACTTGTGGATGCCATTTGCAGCCATCTTAACATCTTTTTTTTTTTATTAATAATTTCGTTAATCCCTGAGAAAAATAACAACAAAAAAAACTCGTCAATAGATCTTACATCAGAACAAAAATCTGTTGGATCACTTTTCTGGTTTGGTCGAATAACGCATTATATTTGATTTAAAGAAAATAGAAAGCTTAACAATGTCAAATTATTTCTATCTTTAAAGATGATTTTACGTATCAAGAAAAAAAAAACAACAATCGCATTTGGAAACGAACATACTTTAAACGAAGTTATTTAATTATACGTAGATTTTACAAATACAAAGTTAGCATGGAATACACTTAAATAACATCGTTACCTGATCCGTATGTACAATAGTCCTGCCATGATTGCAGTTTGAATCGAATCTTTTATCAATAAAACCATTAAAATTTGCAACTCTAAATTTTAATCGCCGACAGGAGCTTTGACCACCTCTGTACCTGAAAAAGTAGCTTATTATCGTTGACCTGCCAATGCCAAATCTATTACAGCTAGAAAATAAAAATCCTTGTAGTAATAATAATAAAGTTTATATAGTAGATAACCTTTTTGACTTATTTATAAGAATATTATTGTAGGATACCTACGGACGATAATTTACATAAATACAGTAGTAAATGCTGTATGTTGGTCTGCAGTTGGAGATTCGTCTCCAACTGTGCTGGTCAAACTCTCTACCTCCGAGCAGAGATGATCCCCATAGTATAGTCTCGGAAAACGGCTATCCGACCACATTTTATACGTGGTCTACAGGGAATTTTAGGCCGAGCTTATGGGTCAGATACCCCACATTAAATTCGATCTTGTGCCACATTTGATCGCGTGGGGCGGTTGGTAGATATCCTGCAGTTGTAGAATTCACTTGACACACTTCTAGCAGTTGACCACTACTTCCACGCGGCGCTGGCGAATTATATATGTGTTGTTCGTGTCCTAAGTATTATCGTGTATTGCCAACCTTCGTGTGTTTATTCCGTTCAGTAACCTTCCCTAGGTTACAACAAATCTACAAGTTTATTTGTTGCTAATGTTTAATGCTATGTCCAATAAATTTTATTGTTTTATATGCATTACGGTGAATAAATTCACCCATATCGGATCACCCACATTACCTCCGTATTCCATTTGTAAAGATGAATTGCCGTTCAGAAAGCTTTCCCCCCAAGAACTACTTTGTGAAACAAACTCCCGCGTGAATACTTCCCTGGAAACTACGATCTTAACCTCTTTAAGAGCCAATCGCTATATATAACCTCATAATTCTCACTTCATTCTACCTCATTCCGTTCATACCACACGCTTAATTTAATAATTCTCTACCTTGATTTGCTCTTGAGCTTTGTATTTTAAAGCTTATCCGTGATTCTGAGAAGACGTATCGTGAAAGTTTATTCTAATCTATGTCTTTACATTTGTTGCTTCGTTTCCTGAAGCTTACCAGGCGTGGCATATGCCCGACGATGACTGGAGAATGCACCAGCCAAAACGTTGTGATACAAACATCCGTAAAAACTTTCTGAAAATTTTTGACTTAATGAATATTTGATTATAGAATGATTCTATTAAGGGACCTGCGCCATCTTTACTTGGAACTTGCTCAAAAACTCATCAATAAATTATAATTGCTTAAAGCGTTGATTGTGATTCAGTCCTTTTAATGATTAGTCGTTTAATATCACGGATAGGTTGTTACATCCCTTCAACTTTAAAAAGAACTGTACACAGACACAACAATAAGTGTCATTCTGAGTTCCGTTTCTAATAAGGATAGTGATTTTCAGAAAGCAAAATTATTGTAACCTAGGGAAGGTTACTGAATAGAATAATCACACTTAGGTTGGTAATGAACGATAATACTTAGGACAGGAACAACACATATAAGATTCACCAGAGGAGCGTAGAAGTAGTAGTCAACTACTAGAAGTGAGTCAAGTGAATTCAGCAATGAATTTCCAACTGCAGAATATCTATCAACCGCCCCACGCGGTCACAAGTGGCACAAAGCTGAATTTAATGTGGGGTATCCGAGCCCTTAGACTCTGCCAATATTCCCCGTAGACCCCGTATAAAACGAAACCAGACTCTGCCCCTCCGACATAGCCTCGTCTGGGGATCCTCTCTGCTGGGCGGCAGAGAATTTGACCAGCACAGCTGGAGACAAATGTCCAACTAAAAACCTACGTACAATATTTACTACTGTATTTATGTGAATGGAGACATATACATTATCGTCCGTAGGTACGCTACAACAAAAATAAAGTTTGCTATCGAAAATGTCTTGATTATTGCTCAGTGATATTGGCATAAAAATGTTTTAAAAAAATGAAATAGTGGAATGTGATAAAAACAACAAAGATGAGGATATTATATTTGATCGATTTCAACATTTCCTTGTTTTAGATTTGTGTCCCTATTATTTGCTTAGTGCTTCACTTCCATCACTTCATGGAATAATATTTTAGCATTCATTGCTGTGAGATGAGTAGTTAATTTCACTAAAGTTCCAGATATACTGGTTGACTTGAATAAAAGGTGTGACTGGAGAGACCAGTTCCCATGAATGGGAACAGACAAAGATAAGTTTTAAACCTACGCAGCTGGAAAGCGATTTTGTAGTGCTCTCCAAAAATAACATTTGCACACAGAAAAGCTAAACAAATTTCTTCTTTCTACGTACGAGGCTTTTTCGCGTCCAATATTACATACAACAGAGGTAGAGAGAAAAAGAATTGTCTGTTGGTCTAAACCAAAAATAAACGAGATATATATATATATATATATATATATATATATATAGTACAATAAAAAAAATATTAAATTAAAATCTTCAGACACACTGGGTTGTAGATTAATATTCTTTCGTTTTTTTATTATTATTTCATTTAGATTTCACGACTAGTTTCGGGCAAAATGGCCATCATCGGGAGAAGAAATATTTCTGCTTGCTGGTAGCAGTAATATATATATATTTTTTATATATATATCGTATTTGCAACTGCAGATGTAATTCTAGTTTATACACTTATCTCTTCGTCTTCGCTCTATTTCCTCGGTTGTGCTTGTACTTCTAAAATATTTCTTCCAAAGATTCAATGATGTTTTATATTACTGAAAGCAACAACAGTATTCAAAACGATACACACCATCGGTTCAGTTTGAATAACTTGTTAAAGCCAGAGTCAGCTTAAAATTTTCTCCTCTTCTTCGATTCTGTTATGATTTACCAACAATATCCAGTTGCCTTTCTTAGACCATTCCAAGATTTGTTCTGAACGGGCATTTCCGGCACTGGTCATTTGCCTGCCTTCCTTAAGTTGAAATAGTAATTTCTTGGTTGTTATACTTTTGTGTGTCATGCCTCTTCGGGAAATGGTGATCATGACCCTCCACAACTTCCTATCTTTCGTAGTTTGTTTTCTTACTATCCTTCCCAATCCCTGTCCTACCATCAATTTACACAAGCTCCTTAGGTACGTTACCTTCTGATTCATTCTGCCCGTCTCTTGCCTTCATTATACCCTGTGAGTGTTAAATTCTCCAATCCCTCTTACCTCATTATGTGTCACAGAAGTTTCAACGGTCTCTTTCTGATTCTAAGTTTAAGTGTCCTTTTTGTCACCATTTTCCTTAAAACTTTTAGTCGTCACGTTCCTTATACGCATTGTTTCTTGCACTTTGACTCGCTGAATGTATGTAAGTTGTTGTCACGAGTTGAATCACTAAATATTACGATTTATTTCCCTTACCATGTATATTTGCATTTCTACCTTACAACGTTTCTTTTCAGACATGGATTTTTTCTCTTTACGTTTTTTTTTTTTTTTTTCAAAAACCAGATTTGGAAGAGCGAATTATTTCAATTTGCATATATTTATCTGTCTTTCCCTTGGAGCGTATTCGTCGCATATTTAAGTAAATAAAACCCGTCCGGCCATCTGTACTCGTCATAAACTTATAGAGAAGCAGCTTCCATTGCTCGTACTCTTACGCATTTGTGTTTAATAATATGATTTATGTGTAACGCGCTGTGTTGTTCTTTTCCTGCTCCTTTTGGAAACGGGCAACAATGAAGCCAGGTCAGCGGAGTACATTAGATTATGGCTATCGTTAAGCCACTGTGCACTGCGCGGACGAAACTCTTCCCACCGCTCTTGCGTCGGCCAGCCAACGTCGCCTATTGTCCTCGCTTACAACGGGCGTTCTGAGCTGGTCCACATGGCTAATTAGGCAATGGTCAGCGTGAGCCGTGCGTCCTTTCAACACAAATTGCATTCATTACTGACCAACAGAAAAAAAAGCTCCTTTCCCCGCCTCGCTTCCTCTGCAGAAGAATCTGTCGATTCTTCTGTACTGGATCGGAGAAGGCACTCCTCCTTTCGAACACCGGCGTATTGGCGAAAATCAATTTGCTTTCACGTACACTGATAACTCGTTGTAAATGTTGTCCTCGATGGGGTTTTAAGTTGAAGCCCGGGCTGCAATCTGGAATTTCCTGTCTAATTTATCCTTTAACAGTTCTTGCAGTTAAAAACACATTCAAATTCTTATTTTTCTTCGTCGAAACGATCTCGACCTCTATTTTCTCAGCTGATGTATATTTATCTTTAGAGACGGACTAAAAAATGACCATACCTTTTATTTGTTGACAAGATACTAAATTTATCATAGAGAACTAGAAAAGTCGATAAATTTTAGAAAACCCTTGTTATAAATTTCTCTAATTCGGTCGCCTGCTGTGGCATAGTTGCTAGTAAATTAATTTTGCGGGCCAATTCGTTAGCGTCACGTGGTTGATCGTCATTTGTGCACAAAAAAAAAAACACTCTGAAGGTATAAAAATACCAGCAATACATTTTATATAAAAGGACCCACAATACATATTTATAGTTAAATGACCAGCAATAGATTTTATCTGCTGTTAAAGGCATAAAATTGTGTTCAAAATATTTATATTTCACTATTACATAACCAATAGAGGTTGTTATGCCAATAAATAAAATCGATCAAACAACATGAAAGAACTCTTTCATGACATTAATCCATATAATATCCTACAATTTATTGTACAAAATCAAACTGTATTCCCAAATATAACCCCAAGAAAACACACACATATCACCACCTCTCATAATTATGTCCACACAAACATGTATATGCACAAAAGCTGAGTATCATCTACCATGTATTCTATTGCGAAAGCAGATTGCGTTAAAGCTCCTATGATCATTAAATACCCATAAGTTGATATGCCGTTGAACAAACAAATCATTCTTTGGTAACCCGACTTCATGAATTTAAGCGTAGTATTAGATTGTCAACTAGGTTTAATCATTTTACTGTTGAAATGTAACCGTAAGTCCCATTTTAATGGTTTCTTTTCTCACACTTCTTGCCTATGGAACTCTCTTCAAGCTTCTTGCTTACCTATCGACTACAATCTACAATTATTTTTTAAATGCAACGTCAATCGTCATCTCCTGTCTCTATTTTTATTGACCCTTTCTTGCTATTAATGTTTTCTCAGATTCTTTAACTCTTAATCTCTTGCGTCTCAGTGGGTTATCGTCTTGCTTGGGGTGAAATTATTTTTTAAAAAAGGACAGAACTATTCTGTAGATGTGTATTGATAAAAATACATACAGTTGTTGTTAATCCCGCCAACTTCCTTGTGGAGTATATGTTCATGTCTTCAACATACAGTTTCAAGTTATTAAGTATGTAAGATTGGATGTTTAAAATTTTATTCTGTTAACGTTTCGTTCAGTATGAACATCATCATCAGGCCAACTGAACAAAAAACAAAGGAAACAAACGTTTTCACGGCATCTCTGCTACTTAGAAACGTTGTACTCATTTATTTTTTTTTAATTTGACCGTTAATAAAGATGAAAATAAATATCTGTGAACAAATTGATGAAATTTATACATCGGGAAATGTTAAAATGAAATGTAAAATATAGTGATGTGATATAGAGAAAAAAGAGAAATCAAAGTTTAGTTTACCTAAATAGGGATCAAAGTTTTTGAGCACAAAATCTCCAAATACAGATAACCGTTGGGCAATGACAAGCCGACCAAGTTAGTAACTTAATGAAGATGAGGCTATTGATTAAATTCTTTTCCATATCCATATTTTCTGCTCTTAACGAATACTTATACAGAATGTAGTTCCCGCGTGTCCTCTTGACTCGGTCTTTCATGGTGGTACACTTGAAGCAAGATTTCATTAGGATAACAAAATATGAGTCGATACGCATTTACACATTTTGACAGAGAATTATTATCAAACTAACACCAACAGCCTAGACCAGGCCTACGCAAAATACGAACCGCGTGTAGCCTGCAAGGGGATTCTCAAAATAGTATAACTTTTGTTCATCAGAGATCGGGACGCATGACATTATTGAGTAAATATTTCAATGTCTAGCCAATTAATTCTTTTAACTCTCCGTCAAAAAAGAAAAAGAGAAAAAAAAAGAAAAGCTTTTATGCTCATCCTTATTTGTATATCCTTTTCTATTTCAGTTATTCTCAGTAATTTACTCTAAAAAATTTGCTCTTACAGCCTGCGACTTTTCTGCGATTAATGAAGGCCGTTATATTTTGTAATTGTGCTTGGCCTGGTCAAGACCAAGCTACCTTCTTTATGCGTTGGTGGGTCAAAATATTACTTATATCCTAATTAAGTGTTGATCCTCCAGGTACCTGTAAAAAAAAAAAAGCTCTTACTCGATCAGATATAGACCCTACAATACCTTTTAAAGGTCTCCTCTTGGATCTGACAGCAGGATATTAGCAACAGCTTCATTTAACTGTGGCAAATTAGGAGGTGAAGGTTCTGCAGAGTGAACCTCTTAGTCTAACACATCCCATATGTGCTCAATGTGTTTAGTAAGTTTTTTATCCAAGGCAACCCAGTGAAATCTTCGTTATACTCCTGAAACCATTTCCATACTGTTCCTGTGGTGTGGCAAGGCGTATTGTTCTACTGAAAGATGTTCCTATCATCGGAGAAGAGCATTGCCTCCAATGATATGGTAGTAGGACAGGCAAAAAAAAGTAACTTGCACATGAATGGCCCGGTTTTTCTCAGCAGAACGTTGGCCAAATCATCGCACTTCCTCCACTGTATATTGGCGTCATCGTGGCATGACAGCATACACGCATGAGAAAATATGACTCTTCGGATCAGATGAATTTTTTTCAATGATTGGTGATGCGGCTTCGATGCTCGTGAGCTTATTGAAGACACTTTCAACGATGAATATTGATTTGTATGGGAATTCTGACTAGCCTACTGCAATCTAAACCTATGCCAATAAAAATCGATATGCTGTGTGTTGTGACGCATTCCTTCTTTCACCTTGATTAAAGTTCTGGAATGTGTGCCACAGCTAAACTATTGTTGGTTCGTAAGGGAAAAACCTTAGTTCACTGCTCGCATCGATAACCTTGTTACCCAATTCCTTATTCATGATTTTTTCCACATCAGATTACTGCCGATAAGTACTCGCCACAATTGAACATGAGCAACCTACAATTCGTGGTGCTATTTTTATGGTTTTTTTTTTTTTTTTTGGAAATGCTTTGACCAAATGTTGTAGTTATGACAACGTAGCTTTATCAAAGTCACTCAGCTTTTTTTGTTTTTCTCATTTTCGCCCATTGAACTAATCAAGCGGAAATATTCGGACCGGCTATCTAGCTATGTGCCCTGGCCTTGGCATGGACAATTGTGAAGAGACAGTAACTGTCATTCTTGCTAAAATGTCTTACATCGTATTGTTTTGACACACAAGTACACATACCAGTGCGTGCGTGCTACAAACCCGAGGAAAGTTTCAGTTGTGTGGCTATTTCGTTAAATTTTAGGAAGTGTGTCAGGCCGGGAACTTGTGTGTGTTATATAATAATACTATAAATTTTTTTTTTCTTTGTAGTGATACTCATGTTTGAGTTGGTATCTCTTTTTTTTTTTCTTTTTTTATTCTTAACCAGTGAAATTAATAATAGCCGGCCTCGATCGAGAAGAATAATGTGTGGGAGGGAGGAGTTTGTCGCCTGACGACCGCGTTGCGAGAAACTCGGAATAGGGATTTTGACTTTGTCTTTTGTGCTAGATTTTTAAAAAATGATATGCAACTTTGATGTTTGATAGAATTTATCACGCGCGCACGTCTGATTAGTTCAGTACTTTTTTTTTTAGTCAGTACATAATAAATAACGAATTTACACTAATGTCGCATAAATAAGATACATTTTACATTTAATTTCTTGGAATAATTCCTCCTGAGATACGAGTGTCAATGATGATATTGACTATTCGTTGAAGTGTTGCAAGAATGCGACGGTGCGGAGGTTATGTCAGGTAAATATTACTGTTTCTGTTACTGAAGAAAATGAAAAAAGTTGGGATAAAGATCGGTCGGATTAAGATTCAATGATGAGATTAGTTTTAAGGAGAAAATTAACATTAATTAATACAAATGATAAAAATACCGAACTACATGGGAGAAATAGAGGCGTGTCAAATTTAAAAATGATTCTTCTTACGACAAAAATCGTCAGCTCGCCCAGATTTTTGAACCACGTCGGTAAATAGGAATATGAATTTTTTAAATGAAAAAAAATATGGATAAAAAACAACTTGACCCACATATTAAAAAAGTGTTTTAATTTTAATGTGCTAAAAAATTAACGAGTTCTCGCTTAAAAGTTACATCAGTTTAAAGAAAGCAGGTTAACAAATATGTGAAAAAAATAATCTAGGTTAGGTAGAGCCTGAATTGATTTTTTTCGTAATATATTCAAATTGTGTGACACGGGCGTTTTTTTTTTTTCAGTACACTCGAGTAAGCGTTCAGATTCCACTACAAATACGAAATTTATTTAAAATTCAGCTGATTTCAAATTTAACATATTTCTTTCAAGTGGAAGTGAGCAACTATTTTATAATTTAAATAGGCTGTTATTTTTACATTTAAGCATAAATTAGTTTTTCATTTTACCGTCCATCTATAAAGTGTGATTCTGTCCTATTACGGGATATAGTTAAAGTGAAATCGAGACATTTTCCTCGCATATTAACAGGTGATTTAAGGCAAGAGAAATGTGATTTTTACGGGAGGATGCTGACAATACCATGGACGGAACATGTGAGCAACGAGGAAGTTTTAAGGAAAATGGGAATGAAAAGGACACTCGTGCTTAGGACTAGAAAGAAAGTTGAAATTTCTGGAATGCCTAATGAGGTAAAAGGCTTGGAGAATTTGATACACATAAGACATCAAAAGCAAGCGGTGCAAAGAGAAACAACGAGTAACATATTTAACGAAGTCGTGTGAATGGATGGCAGAACATAGTCTGGGAGGAAGAGTAATAGGAAAAATGTTGCTTAAACCAAGTGTCCGTAAAAAGGTCGATATCGTCTCATAGAGCGGATAAAAGCGCGTCCGGAAGTAAATCTTACTAAAGTTTACTAATTTGCTAATGCTCGTCAAACACCTTCCTATTAATGATGTCAGTCAATTCAGTAAAAAGGTATATTATTTTTAATGTGTCTTATTATTATCATCGACATTATGAGGTTTTTTTCATTATTATTATTATTATTCGAACAAACACGTTTAATAGAAGAATGGAAATAGAAATTGAAACAGGAATAACAAAACCCAAAAATAAAATGAACCTTATCGAGAAACACCTATGAAGAAAAAGGAACAAAGGAATTTCTATCCTTAAATAAAACATATTTATTATTGATTATTGCTTTTGGTTCTATGAGGGATCAACGGTTCCATGAAGGTGTCAATGATTTAAAAAGTTTTAGGCCCCTAAATTAGTGCTACTTAGAGTAGATTTTTCGCTGTTACTTATTTTCTGGAATTGAAGCTATAGAACTTTTCCATGTATAAGATTAAAATAATATTTCGTAAAGTAAAAGAAAAATGAAGTTTTCTGACTGACTTTGAAAATTAATAGCAGTAATGATTTTCTACAAATGACTCAGCTCATTTCAATTATATTGTCAGAAATTGAGGACAAGAAAACAAACTTTATCTTCTGTTTCGTGTTCAGTTCCAGAAAAAAAAGTTACTGAGTCTCCCCACCGCCACTCTCATAGTGCTATGGATAACGGAGTTATTATTTTATTTAATTTTATTCCCAGTTCCTGTTTTTTTATGTAAAGAAACCAGGTACAAACGAATGCGAACTCCATCAACCAGCACAATGAGCCACATAACAAAACTTATGATCCGAAATCTGACGAGTAGAGCGCGTAGCGAAATGAGATCGGAAATAAACAAGAACAGTGCGGCTTCGTTTTAAGACACTAGAACAAAAAATGTAATACTTATGATCAGAATGGTATCTGGAAATGCAACAAATGTTTTGCAGATTATGCAAAAAAAAATTACGTCACAAATAATTGTTGGAAACTGCGAGGTAGGTTTGATTTTAATCCAGAACTTGTACTGGGAGCAAACCGTCTGCATGCGGATAGAAAATGGATTCAGTAAATACACAAAAATAAAAAGGGGCATAAGACAAGGACGTGTCTTCTCGCCAGACTTACCAACCTAGAAATCTTATCAGCATCTATGCTTGGCGGACACAATCTTAACAACATAAGATATGCATATGACACAGTGTTGATGGTAGACACAGAAAGGAAACTACAGGAACTGCCACAGAAGGCAGTGAAGGAAAGCGAGAAGAAAGGACTAAGCATAAATTGTTAAAAGGCAGAATCTATGGTTGTCAGCAAAAGGGACATCCCAAGATCCAAACTATGCATTGGAGACATCAAAATCATTCAAGTAAAAAAATTTAAATATCTAGAAAATGTTTTAATAAAGGACGGAAAATGCGACACCGAAAATGAGAAGACGCATTGGAATGGTAAAAGATACTTTCCGAAAGCTAAGCAAAGTATTAAGAAATAGGAAAATTTCGTTTGAAACAAAGAGAGTACTGGACTGTTATGTAATATTGGTCCTCCTATCTGGCAATGAATTCTGAACAATCCCCTCACTGATGAAAAAGAGTCTTGAGGCAGCAGAAATCTGGTTATACAAAAGGATGCTAAGAATACCATGGACTGGACATATGAGCAACGACGAAGTTTTAGGCAAAAAATAGAACAAAATGGAAATTTATATTTAACATCAAAAAGAGGGAGTTGAAATTTCTTGGGCACATAATGAGAAAAGAGTGCTTAGAAAATTTGACACACACGGGACATATTCAAGGCAAGAGGAACAGAGAAAAGCAGCTCATGACCTACCTAACCAGCTTGTGTAGAATGGTTGTCAAGACAGTGATTAGGAAAGATAGAAAAAAATGTTTACTAACAGCTACAAAGGACAAGAAATTCTGGAGAACCATGATCGCCCACGTCATGAAGTAACACGGCACATAGAAGAAGTATATTCAGATTAGTATATTTTTAATTTGGGTGTATGTTAGTTGTTTTGTTAGATGTCATAGGGTGGGGATCATTTTGTCTGAATTTTATGCTCATACCGAGTTAGTCGACCATAAGTCTTAATCATTTGTTGTGTATGTACTATTGTCCTGAACTGAGAAAAAGTAAAATAAAATAAACTCATCGATGGATGACATTAATTTTTCCTCAATTATCAGTTTTTATGTCTGGTTTGCTCTGAATGAGGACAGTGAAACGCAGAGAAGCCTTTAGCTTTTGTGACTGACAACAGAGAGAAAGGTAGAAAGAAAGAAAAGCAGCCAAGAAAATAGCATTATAAAAAAAAAAAAAAAGAAATGAAGAAATAGGTTAGGTTTCGTTCCGGTCTTCTTTTGTCGTCGCCGATATTGTCTGTTCAGGTATTTCTTTTAGAAACTAAACAATCAGTGTTGTGAATAACGACAGGACCCCAATTTCAATAGTCAGTTTTCATTTTATTGTTTCTGTTCATTTTTGTCTTTTTTTTTTGTTTTGTTTTGCCTTTGCTTTTATTTTTATGGTAAGCAATCCGTGCATTCTCAACTACTTTCCTCCTTTCATCGCCATCTTTTCTCTTCTCCCGGACCACTTTTCTAACAAACCTTGGTTTTCTTTTTTATCAACATTACCTTGCATTGCTAGGATCACGTTAAGTATTCAGGAGGTACGATTTTGGTAGCAATAACAATTCCGATTACCAACTCATATTTGAGGGTGAATCAGTCGGTCTGACACAATGATTAAATAAGTTTTGATTAAATTTTTCACTGTAACGTTCTATGTATTTAATGCAGAAGCATTGGCTTAAGTGCCTTGACAAAGCAAATTATTATATGTAAAAATAAATATTTGCGTATACAAATAGTTTTTCATCATTAAATAACATACGTACTGATTTACTAATGTCTATGGTATGGGATCCGCGGTTTCGAGAGACCATGGATATGCGCCCGAAGAGTTACGCCCTCTACGGGGCGCAGGACTGGGCTTTTTTTTTTTTTTTTTTTTTAAGAGATTGGCAGTTGCTCATGCAGCACATCTCTCCTCTTCACACAACCAATGTTGTCCAAGGGAAAGTCAGAGGTCAATACGGCTTGGCACCGGTGTCGTCGCAGGGTTTGCCAGAACAAAATTGAACATGACAACTGACTGTCTTATAAACTTCGGCTCCAGATTTGAATTCAATGATGTCCTTTTCCTAGGCTGGTTGCCAACCATTGCTACAGAGCCCAGACGATCCTTCTATTTACACATAGTTGTAGGGCTTGAATTGAGTTTTTCCTTTTCTTAGGTTACAATCCAAGGTTATAATGAACTTCACTGGAATTCGAACTCTGCACCCCGATTCCTGAATTCATTACTCCACCCTGTCTCCATTTATATATATATACACACACACACACACACACACACGTGTAGTTACTCTGCCAACTTGTCATATTTTAGATCCCCCTGAAGATAAATCTTAGTCTCAGTAGCATTTATATCTGCTACCAAAAATTGCACATTCTTTCTCTCACCTTCAGTACCTTGTATTCTGACAAAGCAATGTATGCATTGCTTAACTTATAAAAAATATTCCGTACAAAATTAAAAATATTTTTATTTAATAAGTTTGACTTATTATCTATTTCAACTATGTCATATAGCACTTTAGGAAAACTTAACGATTGTATATCTATTTTAATAGACATTTTCCTTTGAAAATCAATACCTCTGATACGCAAAATTCAATTTTTAATTTCTTTCCACAATAAAATATGGCACTTTCATATGACATATAGAGTAAAAGTGTGGAATTTCCATTCAAAAGTATTTTGCATTATCTATCTTCGAAATAAATAAACGGCAGATTCTATTTGTCCATCTGTATGTCTGAAAACTCTAACTCGGGCTACACTTGCTCAACATAGACATATTAGGATGATCCCAGGATTGAAAATCTGTCCTCAATCTAGTGCTTGAAAATCAAGAATTAGGATTTGTCTCCGGATTAGAAGGGAACAGTTAAAAATTCTATTTTTTAAATAATTGAAAAAAAGTGATTTTAAAAGTTTTTAATTAATGTTGAGTTTAGAATAACACAAAAACTTTGAATTTAATTTTTTTTTAAATTCAGTTTAAAATATCTCCGAAATTTTGTGATTTGAAGAAATCAATTTTATTTCTTCAAAATAGCAAGGAATCAGAGGTAAAATGAGAGGTTTCATGACGTAAGGTTTTGAACTTCCGCAGCGTTTGTGATTTGAAGAACTCAATTTTCGGCCTGAATTGGAATGTCAGCCCAAATCGATCTTTGAACCGGAATTTCGAATCGGAGTTAAAGTGAGGTTTTGAATTTCCATGGAGTGAATTGATGAATAAGTTTTCCCTCTGTTTGCATCCTCTTCAAGACCTCATCGTTGCTCACGTGTTCGGTCCATGCTATCTTAGCATCTTTCTGTAGAACCATACCTTTGTTGCCTCCAGTTTCTTCATCTTTGAGGAGACCGTCCAACATTCGCTGCCGTAAAGGAGGAGAGATATCACGTAGCAGTTCAATACTCTATTGGTTGTTGCCAATGCAACTCTTCTTCTACTCTACCTAGATTTTGGAATGCGTCTTTGGCCATCCCAACCACAGCTCGAAAATCTAGAAAATTCTCAAAAGGCAAAACTAGAATGTTCCCTCACCAAACACTATACTGCACCCATGCAAGTGAAGTAATACGTGGGCATAAAACCTTCTGTAGCTTCCCACTATTTCGCAGTTCTTCAATCTTTTTCCAACTCTCATTGTTTGTAAATTGTTCTCCCTGCATCTTGTTCGTTTGCTATTTATGTTTAGACCACTTAATGTCTTTCTTACAAATTTACAATGAAAACATTTTTGTAAATCATTTTTTTTTATTAAATAAGTAACTAAAATTTTATTAAAATCCAATAATTAATTTGAAAATCAAGGTGTTTTTCGCCTCAATCATTTTTTGGTTCATCAGTAAGCAACTTTTCACACTATCACAGCTTATAAAGTGGACAAAATTTTTATATCAGAAATTTCTCTAATTGTCTTTGTTACCATTGATACATTCCAGGTATAAAATTAATTTTTATATTAGTTTGGAAATTTTTTTCTCGTGTGTTGATTCCCCGCAAAATATGTTGTTCATATTTACAGTATAACACTAATTTACAAATTAATTTTGTTGTAGTTTCACAGTGGAGGCCTGTATTTCACTAAGTCGGTCCTAAAAAAGGTTCGACGTACAAAACGTTAGGAACTTGAAATAATAGTTAATGACGCAGCAATCTAGTTGTGGTGGTTGATACTTTAATGTCCGACATCGACTGACTCTCCAACTCCCTCAGCTCCCTGGCGACTGCTGCTACTACTACTACTTATTATATGTGGGAGAGTCTATTAACAATAGAATAGGTATGTTCCGGTATAACAATTTTATTAGTAACTTTTGAAACAATTTCAAGTATACAGGAGGATGTTCGTTTAATATGTTGTAGCATACCTACACATGATAATGAGTATGTCCCCATTCACATATTTACAGTAGTAAATACTGCAGTTGGAGATTCGTCTCCAGCTCTGCTGGTCAAGCTCTCTGCCCCCGGACAGAGAAAATCCAGAGACAAGGCTATGTCGAACGACAGTCTTGTGTCTGGAAACAGCTACCCGACCCATTTTATACGGGTTCTATGGGGAATTTTTGGTCGAGCCTACCAGCTCGGATACTCCATATTAAATTCGGCCATGTGGCACATCTGATTGCGTGGGGCGGTTGTTAGATATCCTGCAGTTGAAAATTCATTATGAAAATTCACTTGACTCACTTCTAGCAGTTGACTAATTCTACTACGCGCCGCTGGCGAATCTTATATGTGTTGTTCGTGTCCTAAGTATTATCGTTCATTACCAACCTAAGTGTGATTATTCTATTCATTAACCTTCCCTAGGTTACAATAATAAGGATGGCGAATTATCTGCGGATACCGAACGATATTACATTCGCTCTAATGGAAAAGTCATGGTTTCATCTCTCCCTACACTCTGTCACGTGGCTAGTTCACATCACCATGGCCTTGTTACTGACACGATACTAGGCGGAAACAAGAGTAGTGAGTGCATGAGACATTCACTTTCTATAATTATTGTAATGGTTCTTATATCTCTCGATAGGAGATATGTATGTTCCTGGAAATACCAACCAACAATAGAATGTAAGAAGGTCTTGGTAGAAGGCCTAATGAACATCATAGACAATTCACACAAAAAATCATAGAGAATGAAAGAAAAGATTATATTTTAATTTGCATTCTTCATGCAAAAATAGCAAATCCGAAGTGAATAACTCACTTTTTCTTCTTCTTTTTTTCCACCCTCACACGCTAATTATTACTTTGACACGTTTTGCTGATGAACCGGTATCAAAAAAAAATTATTTTATTTCACAAAACCAAAACCAGTATGAGCAAGGAAAAAGGTTATTCATATAAAGCCACTTGTAAAGACATCCTAGTCACCAATCGCCAAAAAGATGAGCCCAAAAAGCAAATTAGAAATCGGAGATACTAAAATCAAACAAGTACAGAAATTTAAATATCTGAGAAGTGTTCTTACAGAGGACGGTAAGTGTGACACTGAGATAAGAAGACGCATTCGGATGTCCAAAGATGCTTTCCAAAAGCTAAGTAGAGTATTAAGAGAAAAAAATTTCGTTGGAAACAAAGAAATGAGTACTGAATTGTTAAGTGATATCTGTCCTCCTATATGGCAGCGAATGTGGGACCATCTCCTCAAAGATGGAGAAGAGACTTGAAGCAATAGAAACGTGGTTTTACAGAAGTATGCTAAGAATACCGTGGTTCGAACATCTGATTAACAAAGAGGTGTTGGAAAAAAAAGGAAACATATTTTATATCAGGAAGAAGCAGTTGAAATTTCTATTGCGCGTAATGAGGAAGAAGGGTTTGGAAAAAATGATATTCACAGGACAGATTGAGGGACAGAGAAAAGTTGCGCGTAATGTACTTGATGAGCTTTCGCAAATGAATGGTAAAACAAGGTTTAAGAGAAATAATAAAGACAAAAATTATTAAGAACTACAAGAGGCAGGAAGATGTGGAGGATCATGATCACTTACGTCCTGAAGTTCATGCTGTTCATTACTGCAAATTAAAAAGTCAAAATGGACTGAAGGGAGAACGAACGAAAAAGTAAACTTAAGCAACTTAATGCTTCATCATTTTTCTTGTTTTTCTTTCTTTTTTTTTTTCTTTTTCATTTTACTGTTTTATAAACTGGATTATAACTAACATCGATTGATTTATTTTATGGTTTAAGTATTCTACATTGTTTCGGTGATTTGATATAAAATAGCTTTGAAACAAAATGGGTTTTTAAAATTAATGTATTTATTTTTTACGGCTTAAAGCTGGAAACTATTTTTAGACTGTAAAAATCTTTTGAAGATAATAATAATTTACTGATACAAATACTACTAATTAATCTATAGCTGAGGGGAAAGTTGGATTCGTACCCCTTTTTCAAAGGTATTTGCGTGTAAGTGAATATAATGAACCCTACTGGAATTATAACTCGGCTCTCAGATTCCAATTTCAAGACGTTATCCATTGCACCACTCTCATATCCAAGTTGACAGCACCTGGTATTCCCAAGCAGTCACCCATTTAGGTACTGACTAGGGTCGACTTTGCTTAACTTCTGTTATCGTACGAGAATCGGTGTTTCAACGTGATATGACCGTAAGCTGAAACAGCGCTGAATACATAAAATAAAATTATTTTTCTAATGACACAGGATCGCGAACGTCAAAAATATTTAAAATGGCCTTATATATTTACTACAAACACATGCGCACTTCCTCTCTCCAATATATACAGGTTGTATCAAAAATACATTTGCAAACTTGGTGGTGGTGGGGGGTTCCTCACACCAAAAACAAGGACAAAAGTTCGAATAAACCTATGTTTAAAGAAAGTTTACAGTAGATGATCCTGTGTTGCCATTTAGACTCGGTTATATTTGTCATTCGTGTATATTTGTGGCTAGTCTGTCTTCAACATTTAACGTGTATAGTAGTGAGCTAACTGAGAATTGTCCCATTTAACAATGGTAGGATATTCATATGATTTTTACATATGGCCATGCAAATGGTAATGGACACAAGGCTGCACAGTTGTATCAGATTGCATTTCCAGACTGAAGACAGCTGCATCATCCAACATTTGCTGTTCTTTATGATTGCATTGCTGAGACAGAATCTATGGCACCACAAACTATTGATCGAGGAAGACCAAGATGATCACAAAGAGCACATTCTGTAGGCTGTCGATCCAAGTATCAGCACACATCAAGTAGCCCTTGCATGTTGTACATCTAATAATACCACATGGAGCAGCTCCTGCATCCGTATCATTTGCAATGTGTGCAGGGTCCTTCACTCTCTTATCACTCACCAAGGGAGAACTTTACTGATGATTTATTGCACAAACTGCCAATTGGTTGTTTGTCTCTTCAACGTTTAACGTGTGTAGTAGTGAGTTAACTGAGAAATGTCCCGTTTAACAATGGCAGGATATTCATATCATGAGCAGGCAGATATGATTTTTATATACGGCCGCGCGAATGGCAATGGACGCGAGGCTGCAAGGCTGTATCTGATTGCGTTTTCAGACCGAAAGCAGCCGAGTTATCCAACCTTTTGTCCTTGTTTTGGTATGAAGAACCCGCCCCAAAGTTTGTAAATGTACTTTTGGTACAATATATATAAAGATGGGCGCGTGGCCGGGTGGTTAGAACGTTCACTTTCTGACCATGAGACCCGGATTCGGATCTCACCATGGTCGATTTATCAGGAAGGCGACTTCCTGATATTATTGTACTGGATTGAGGTCTCAGCGTGTGGCACCTTTGGAAAGTGCCTGAAAACCATACCACTAGTTGGCCCAAGCCTTCTGAGTGAAATTGGGTAGACGAAACTCTTGGGAGTCGTCGACTGCTGTGCTAGCACGAAGCCACAACTCATCGTGACCGAGGACTTGAGCGTGCTGACCTTGTTCAAATTGTTGATCACGCTAGATAACAGGCTCTCTCCCAGAAACCGTAACTAAGGTCTGTTCCACATAGTTGTAGTATAAACCACGGATGGGCTCTGTGAGTAAACAAATGTGCCTGAGCGAGCGTCTGCAAAAGGGATTGACTAGCCGCCCTAGTAGACGGGTATCCTGGAATACGAGTGGCCAGCTATTATATATATATATATATATATATATATATATATATATCGGTGAGACTTGATTTCGAATAATGCCATCGCTTGATTTACCTTCAGATATGCAGATGTGTTTTTTTTTTTTTTTTTTTGTTGTTTAGCAGAGCTGTAGCAACGTTAGACACGACTTACAGTGGGTGTTGCAGCAGTATTTTGTTGAACTTTCATGGAGCATTTTTAGTCCACAAACTGAGGCAGATTCTTTAAATGCCGTATAACGTGTATTTAATGACTTGATCTCTGTATGTGATTCTTCAAATGTTTAAAAAAAAAACAAAAAAAAACCTCAAACGATACTGTGCTTTAGGCTTTTTAAGTGAGGAGAGACTTTGTACAGAGCCAATCCCACTCTCTGATTTTCGAATCTATTTGTCGAAAAATAACTGGTATACATCATTGGATGCAAACGAAGTCGCAGGTTTTATATCAGTTTCCCTTCTCCAAGAGAAATGCCTGAACGAAGACTCGTGGGTGTCTCACTCGCAGTATGCTGATATCGCGACTGGGTACCTACCCATGTATTTCTACGTCTCCGCGAGACTTTATTTAAAAAAAAAACATTAAATTTCACCATTAAATGACCCAGTGGGTTGATAGGCCGTAAAACAAACCAAACGTTCCCCTGCTCGCGAGCACACACACATTTTGGAGAAAATGGAAGCAAAAAGGAAACTAATACATAACATTAGGAAGATACAGTTGAGGTTTCTGGGGATACATAATGAGGAAGGGGGGCTTGGAACATCTCATACTCACGGGACAGATGCAGGTCAAGAGGAACATAGGAAAACAACGCATAACATACTTAGTGAGAAATATAGACAGATACTTAGTGAGCTTGAGTAAATGGAAGGTGAAACAGCTTTGGACAATTGCAGAAATATAAAGTTTGTTAAGAGCTACAAGAGTTAGGAAGTTGTACAGAGCCATGATCGTTTACGTCCTGAGAGGACGCGGCACATAAGAAGATATAGTCTGTTTGAGGAGGTACGGTGGAGTAATGGATAGCGGCTTGGATTGAGGAATCGGAGAGCCGAGTTCGAATTCCAGTCGCATCCATTACATTCACTTACGTGCTAATTCCCTTGGGAAAGGTGTTAATCCTCCTCTTCTCCTTCCAGCTATGGGCAAATAGCAGGACATACTGGGTTCTATAGCCTTGGATGGCAACTGGTCTAGGAGAAGATCAACTCTGAATTCAAACCCGGAGTGGAGCCTCTAAGGCGGATGGACGGCACTTTGTGCTACCTTCCGGCAACTCCTGCAGCCGCGCTGGTACCAAACTGTATTGGTTTATTCTCTCCCTTGGACTCTGCTAGACGTCCGGGCAGCCCTAGTTCGCCATATATCCCGTTCAGGCTCGTAGCGCACTGCGCTACTCCATCGTCTCTCGAGACGGAAGGATGACGACGACGATAGTCGGTTTCCTGTACCGTTCCAGCAAGTGCCTGTCTCCTCCTGCTATCCTCTACCTCTGATCCAGTTCATGCCGAAAATATAGGAGCTGCCCAGTCTTCACTTTCCAGTCCAGTTGGAGTTCAAAAGCGTCTCTGCGTTCTTGTAGATGAATTATTTTTACACTACAACCTCTTTCTCTCAGACGAGACTACGTAGCCTCTCGTTGTTCTATCGCTGTTTCCATGGAAAGTGTCCAGATGAACTACACTCCATAGTTCCACCAGTCCTAAGCTTCATGGCTTGGACCCGCAATGCCACACACATTGGATCGAACCATTGGCATTCCCTTCGTATTCCCTTTGTGACATGTAAGTTCCATTCGAGCAGCTTCTTCATACGAAACGCTGCCTTGTGGAACCGACTCCCAAGAGGTTGCTTCCACAATCACTACAATCTTAACCTGTTCGAGTCTAGGATTAACCGTTATCTTCCTCACATGGCTATATAAGCTTTGCTTCTTACTCTGTAAAGGATGAACATTACTGTAATAAATATTCTTAAGAAGTAATAAATTTTATTTATATATCCGACAAATTAACTTTAAACTATTTTAAATGCTATTAAACAATATATTTATTTATTTTTGTCTACCGGTCTGAATATTCGAGAAATCCTATTAACGAAAAATATACATTCTCCGGCAGAACTCGAACCGGTGTACCCCTGGGCAATGGGAACTGTCGTTATATCCGACATGTTCTGGACCGATTTAGCTAAAAAAGAACTTAGCCTATCAGACAAGGCTGAATAGTACCTTTAAGCGAAATTCTTCTCGTTATAGATTCTTTAATTTTTTCATATCTGCTCAGTTGCATAACCAAACGTAAACAAAACCATTTTCTAAAGAAGAAGTAATAGATTTTTCTTTAATAAGCCCGAATATTCGAGAAATCTTATTAAAGAAAAATCTATTACTTGATCGAACTCAATATATTAAAGTAACTATATATATATATATATATATATATATATAGTTACTTTTATATAAATATATTAAAGTAACTATATATATATATAGTTACTTTTATATATTGAGTTCGATCATTACTTGATGCTTCGCACCAGACTAAACTCAGTAAATACCAAAATATACACATTCACGTATGCATTGTGTACATTGAAATATACGTGTACATTACGAAAGCTTTCGCACGAGGGTTTTATCATTGTTGTGTGACGGATAGACGGACATCTAGTCAGTTACGTCTGTCGCAGTCTGTCATTGATTGCCATTGTAGTTTTTTTTTTATTGCTCCGTATTGTTGACCCGTTTGTTTTTATTCTGGTATTTTCTTTAATGGAAATCTGAGGTTGGTCGATGGGAATGTTGGTGGAGTAAAAGGCAAGAGTGGATTGCAGATTCTTCCGCAACAATGGAGTCGTGGCATCTTTTGTTTGGCACTTCAAGAATAATGTCATCTCATTTGATGGGTCACCCCCCGCTGCTCTCTCGTCACAAGATAAAGCTAAAAGACGCGCAATACACTCCTTGCCCACTACCAGGTAATCTTCTCAGTACGCTTCCCGTTACAACAATCCTGAGAAGACAGGTAGACGTCGTGAAAGCTGGGCATCTGTAAACTACCGATCTCCACTTTTTCGTTTGTCAATCTAAATCTGTCACAATTGTTTCTCTTTATCTCCTCTGTATTTTCGTAATCTTTTCGTTTTATTTTCTTAAAAACTTTTTTGTTATACGTTTTTTCTATCTTTCGCTTATTTAATTGATATCGTTTCTTTATCTTCTGACGCCACGCCTGTGTTTTATTTCTTTTCTGTCATCGTCTCATCTTTTAAGTTTTTTCCTTAGTTTTCTATTTCCTTATTCTCTTATTTGACTTTCAATTCTTTCTTTTCTCTTTCTCTCTTTCCTTTTCTCTTTCTCTCTTTCCTTTTCCCTTTCTTTTTACTTCCCTCTCTTTCTCTTCATCCTTCTTTTTTACTTTCCACTCGCTTTTTTACTTTCTTCTCACTTTCATTCCTTTCTATTTCTTTTTACTTTCTTCTCCCTTTTTCTTTTACTTTCCTCTCTCTTTCTTTCTTTTACTTTCCTTTCTCTTTCTTTTACTTTACATTCTCTTTCTTTCTTTTACTTTCCATTCTCTTTCTTTCTTTTACTTTCCATTCTCTTTCTTTCTTTTACTTTCCATTCTCTTTCTTTCTTTTACTTTCCATTCTCTTTCTTTCTTTTACTTTCCATTCTCTTTCTTTCTTTTACTTTCCATTCTCTTTCTTTCTTTTACTTTCCATTCTCTTTCTTTTACTTTCCTTTCTCTTTCTTTCTTTTACTTTCCTTTCTCTTTCTTTCTTTTACTTTCCTTTCTCTTTTCTTTCTTTTTTTCCTTTCTCTTTTCTTTCTTTTACTTTTCCTTTCTCTTTCTTTCTTTTTTACTTTCCTTTCTCTTTCTTTCTTTTACTTTCCTTTTCCATTCTCTTTCTTTCTTTTACTTTCCTTTTCTCTTTCTTTTACTTTCCTTTCTCTTTCTTTCTTTTACTTTTCCTTTCTCTTTCTTTCTTTTACTTTCCTTTCTTTCTTTCTTTCTTTTCTTTTTCTTTTCTTTCTTTCTTTCTTTTACTTTCCATTCTCTTTCTTTCTTTTACTTTCCATTCTCTTTCTTTTACTTTCCTTTCTCTTTCTTTCTTTTACTTTCCTTTCTCTTTCTTTCTTTTACTTTCCTTTCTCTTTCTTTCTTTTACTTTCCTTTCTCTTTCTTTCTTTTACTTTCCTTTCTCTTTCTTTCTTTTACTTTCCTTTCTCTTTCTTTCTTTTACTTTCCGTTCTCTTTCTTTCTTTTACTTTCCGTTCTCTTTCTTTCTTTTACTTTCCTTTCTCTTTCTTTCTTTTACTTTCCTTTCTCTTTCTTTTTTACTTTCTTCTCTCTTTCTTTTTTACTTTCTTCTCTCTTTCTTTTTTACTTTCTTCTCTCTTTCTTTTTTACTTTCTTCTCTCTTTCTTTTTTACTTTCTTTTCTCTCTCTCTTTCTTTTTTTACTTTCTCTCTCTTTCTTTTTTTTTTCTTTCTTCTCTCTCTCTTTCTTTTTTACTTTCTTCTCTCTTTCTTTTTTACTTTCTTCTCTCTCTCTCTTTCTTTTTTACTTTCTTCTCTCTCTCTCTTTCTTTTTTACTTTCTTCTCTCTCTCTCTTTCTTTTTTACTTTCTTCTCTCTCTCTCTTTCTTTTTTACTTTCTTCTCTCTCTTTGTCTATCGTTTTCTTTTTACTTTTCCTTCTTTATTTCTCTCTTAAATTATTTTCTTTAATTTGATATATTTTTATTTCATTCCTTTTTCTTTTTTCCTTTCTTTTTAAAACCTTTTCTTTTTGTTTATTTTTCTTTTTTTTATTTGTTTTTCCATCTTTGTTATTTAATTAATTTTTTTTTTTTAAAGTTAGTTTATTTCCACATCAGTTTTACTCTTTTTTTTTTTTTTTTTTTTTACTTGAATTTTTCTTTTATTAAAAAAAACAACCTTTGTTAATTTTTCCATAACCCTATTTTCTTCCTCTGTAAGATCTCCACCTCTTCATTTTACTTTATTTCTTCACATCTTTTTCTTATTTTCTTTCAATTCTCTCTCTGTGCTGGAATGGACATTTCTTACTTCTTCCACCTTCTTTCCTTTTCTACCACCTCTTCATCAACCTGAAAATATTTGATAAATGCATTACAACTGACCACTGACAAAAGACTATAACAGACGCAACACACACACACACACAGAGGAAGCTGGCCGATGACAATGATGACATATTACTCAAATCAAACAAGACCCGTTTCTTTGGATGGTAGGTTTATGCTGAAAGAAGGAATTCTCATTAATGAACTATTGTCCCTGACCACAGAAAGCTTTTCTAGCTTCTTTTCTTTCTGGACTCAACCACTAACTGGACAGGAACAATAACAGAACAATAGACAACATAGTGAAATACCTTTTGTGCTGCATTCCATTCATCTTTCTTTAGAGAGTAAAATTATTTAGTGCTTTTTGTATAGACTGAACACACACACGCACACATACATACACACATATATATATATATATATATATATATATATATATATATATATATAAAGAAAGAACAGTAAGATATATAATCCGGTGTCCTTATAGATATTTTTATTTTTACAAAATAGTGCTCAATGTAAATTTACAGAGCATAATATTATAAATTAATTGATTTAAAATATGGTTTTTCCTCTACAGTTCTAACCATGTTTCAAAATAGAAGCTAAAAGCCCCGAATTTAATTTTGCAATTAAATTAAAAGCATTAGTTCATTTCATCCTCAAGCGAATTTTGAGATTTAGGATGAAACATTTTGAAACATGGTTACTCGCGGAAAAATCATATTTTAAATCAATTAATTTATATATATATATATATATATATATATATATATTCCAGTGATTCTCAAATCCTATATCTCTGACTCTTACAATTCAGTCAGTTATGTGCCATGCGTGATACACACTTAGACGATCATGTATCTTTTGATACATGACTGACGAAGCAGATTTTTCCCCACAGTAGGTTGCCATTTCTTTCTGTGGTAGACCAGTTGCCATCCAAGGCTATAGTCTGTCCTGATATTTACCCATAACTGGGGGAGGAGAAGAAGAGGATTCATACCTTTCCCAAGAGTATTAGGATGTAAGTGAATGTAATGGATTCAACTGGAATTTGAACTCGGCTCTCCAATTCCTCAATCCGAGCTGCTATCCATTACTCCACTTCCTCTTTTTCTAGCTTACTCTCAAGCATTTTTTTTCAATATTCTTCTCCTTATCTTCTATGTTTTGTGCCCCTTCAAGACATCGGCGATCATGTCTCTCCACAATTTCCTGTCCTTTGTAGCTCTTAATAAATGTTATCTTTTTGTTATCTCTCCTAAATCTTGCTCCGGTATCAATCTATTCAAGCTTGCTAGGTAGGTTGTAATTTTCCTCTGTCCTTTTTGCCTTCAATGTGCCCTGTAAGTATCAAACTTTCTAAGCTCTCTTTCCTCATTATATGCCCTAGAAAGTTCGACTATCTCTTCCTGATGTTAAATATAAGCGTCCATTTTGTTTCCATTTTCTCTAAAACTATTTTTCCCCTGTAAAAGTGATGCCATTGTATCCTTTTGTTGACATATTTTTATTTTATAGGTGATCTTGAGTCATGTGTGTGTTTTAATGTGACATCAAAACTAATAGGCTATGTTAGTATTTTAAAAGCTGTTTTCTTTTTATTCTTCATCACTACAAACCTCCTTCATTAGCTTTTTACAATTCATTAACCAAACTTTTTTTTATTTCAAAGAGATATGAACATTTTATCTGCTTAGACAATGATATACTTCTTGATCTTCTATGTATTACTTGCTTTTAGGATGTTACTGATCATGACTCCACAATTTCCAGTCATTTATAGTGTTTAAGAAATTTTGTCTTTGTAATCTCTCTTAAATCCTGTTCCACTATTCATTTACTCAAGTTCACTAGGTAGGTTATGCATTGTTTTCCTCTGTCCCTCTTGCCTTCAATCTGTCCTGTGAGTATCAAATTTTCCAAGCCCTCTTTCCTCATTATGCACCCTAGAAATTTCAACTTCCTCTTTCTGATGTTAAGTATAAGTGTCATTTTTTTTCTAAAACTTTGTCATTGCTCACATGTTTGGTTCATGGTATTCTCAGCATCCTTCTGTAGAACCACACTTCTGTTGCTTCAAGCCTCTTTGTATATATTGATATCAAAATTTTACCTTTTCTCATCTCCCTCTCATTCTCCTGTGTTTTAATAAGACTCTATATCTCTCTCAATGCATATTTTAAATTTTATTTCTTTTGATATTTATTGAAATCACACATGGTAAAGTAGTTAGAACATTTACTTTCCAACCATGAGAACTGGGTTCAAATCTCAGCATGGTCAATTTTTCAGTAAGGTCACCTCGATGTGTCCCACCATTTAGCACCTTTAGAAAGTGCCCAAGAACTATATTACAAGTTAGCACAAACCTTGTAAATGAAATTGACTTGACAGAATTGCACAAAGTCACAAGTCATCATGACTGAGGCTTTGAGTGTGCTGGCCTTGTTCAAACTGTTGTTAATACCAGAAGATGCATTTTTTTTCTCTCTCTCTCTGTAACCAAGGTCTACTCTGTGTAGTTTCAGTATAAACTACAAGTGAGCTCTGGGGTGTTAAACAAACACAAATGTGCCTGAACAGTCATCTGTAACAGGTATTGGCTAGCTGTCCTCCAGAAATAAGGTCACGTACTTCAAATCAAAAAGAGACAGTTGGCATATAATGAGGAAAGAGGCTTTGGAAAATTTGACAATCACAGGGCATACTGAAGCCAAGCTGGCCATTAACAATGATGACATATTACTCAAATCACACTAGACCCATTTCTTTGGGTGGTATGTTTATGTTGGAAGAAAGAATTCTCATTAATTCTTTTCTTTTTTCTTTCTTTCTTTTTTCTTCTTTTTTCTTTCTTTCTTCTTCTTTGCCTCTTTATTTCTTCCCTACTTCTTTTTACTTTCTTGTTCTTTTTTTCTATTTTCTCCTTTCTCCTCTTTTTTCTTCCTTCTCCTTTCTTCTCCTTCTTTCCTTTCCTTCTCTATTCATCTCTCTTCTTTTTCTTTTTTCTTACTTTCTTTTTTCTTCTTCTTTGCCTCTTTATTTCTTATTTCTTCCCTACTTCTTTTTACTTTCTTCCTCTTTTCTTCTATTTTCTCTTTTCTCATCTTTTTTCTTCCTTCTTCTCCTTTCCTTCTTCTCCTTTCCTTCTCTTCTCTTCTCTTCTCTCCTTTCCTTCTCTTCTCTCCTTTCCTTCTCTTCTCTCCTTTCCTTCTCTTCTCTCCTTTCCTTCTCTTCTCTCCTTTCCTTCTCTTCTCTCCTTTCCTTCTCTTCTCTCCTTTCCTTCTTTTCCTTTCTCTTCTCTCCTTTCCTTCTCTTCTCTCCTTTCCTTCTCTTCTCTCCTTTCCTTCTCTTCTCTCCTTTCCTTCTCTTCTCTCCTTTCCTTCTCTTCTCTCCTTCTCTTCTCTTCTCTCCTTCTCTTCTCTTCTCTCCTTTCCTTCTCTATTCATCTCTCTTCTTTTCTTCTCTATTTTTCTCTTTACTACTTCTCTCTTCCTTCCATCTCCTCACTGTCCTTTTTTTTCTTTTCAGTCTTTTTCATAATTTTTTTTTTATTGTCTTTATTATTTTATTATAACTTTTCCCTTAACTTTCTCTTTAGTTCTAAAATTTTCAATTTGTGGAAACAAGAATGGAAAATATGAATTCTTACAAGCCCACTGATAATTGATAATATACACATTTTTTCTTCTAAATGTTTTCTTTACCCAAAAAATTTGTTCTCTCCAGAATGGCTAACATACAACTTATTTTTCATACAGTTTATTTAAAAATATTTTTTCTATCAGTGCTGATCAACAAGATCTCATCACTTCCTCTATTGATGCTATTTTTAAGCTATTTGCAGCCTCTCACAAAATATTACCATAAATGTAGAAGCTATCACTGAATTTATATCTATATTTGTTTTTGTTAATATTTTCTTTATTTTTTTTTAGTTATTTTTTATCACATTGATTTCTTCTTTGAAATTTGTTGTTCTTTGTTTCATTTTTTTATTAAATTATTCTTTTATATCATTAGGCTGTCTTGTCACCAGTTATGATGTCAATAAATTCTTGTTCTCCATAGATGAGTCAGTACCACTTGTCCACTGTCATTAACAATACTTTCATATACCAAAATCATACCTATATTGTCAGCTCTTAATATTTCATGAATTTTTGTCTTGTTGCTTAATTCTTTGCATCTTTAATTTTTCTGTTTATTTTGTATCTGTTTGATAATAAAATTTGTTAGCAATATAGTTGTTTGGTATTTTCATTAAATAAGTGACTATGCTATTGTTGCCAATTGATGATTCCCTAATCTTGTTTGATTTCTTATTATCATGTATTTCACATAGAGCACTGAATCGAAAATTGACTGTCGTTATTGAATCTAAAGGTTAAATATTCTATGGTTACTAGCAGGAAAGACTGGGCACTCTAGCCTTGTTTGGCAACTAGTCTAGTAGAAGGACAACTCTGAATTCTAAACTAATTGATAATAGAGTTAGAAATTGTACCTTGTAAAAACTACTTGCCCCAGAAACAGCAGCACTACCTAGCATATTTTGGTTATGGCCCAATATTCCACAGGGTGCCTGCAGGTTCAATAATAATAATAATAATAATAATAACTGATTGAATATTATTTGAAAATCACTACTGTCATAAACTCTTGGATCATATTTAATTTAAATGCTTAGGGAGGATTTTACAAAAGGTTTCAAGTTCCTAACATTTTTTAAAAATGTAGATTATTTTTTTCTGTTTAGGAAACAGTTAAACAAAAAGATAAGGATTTGGCATAGCTTACTTAACTGGTACTAAATAAGGGTATAGTTTACATTGTAAAATAACCCCTCACTAACAGCTTAATAAATTTTGGAGTTTCTACAAATATTTTCATGGTAACTGTTCTCATGAGCTTTTTTCCTTGGTTCCTCGCCTACATGAATTTAACCATGTTACTGGATTGGCAAGTAGGTCTCTCTTCTTTACTGTTGAACTAACTAAATGCACCTGCTATTCTAACATTTTTTCTTGTACTTCTCACATGTGGAACTCCCTTCTGATATCTTGCTTCCCTGTCACTTACAATCTTAAAAAATTTAAATGTAATGTCAATCACCATCATCTATCATCTTGAATCCTGTCACTTTATTGTCCTTTCCTCACTCCTCTTCACTAAAGTCTTCTCATTCTCTTTCATTCCCCTACAACTTAATGGCATTATCACCTTGTTTGGGGTAAAATGATAAAAAAAAATAAAGTTTAAACTAATATATTAAATATAGTAAAACTAAAACTTACACTAAAACCATGCTATAGGGTCCTATTTATAACCACAAAAAATTCAGTTGACATATCTCAAGCTGACTCTAAGTTAGGTAATAATAGACATTTGCTGAATTCTAGTAAATTTACTAGAATTCACCAAATGTCTATCATTGCCTAACTTAGTCAGCTTGAGATATGTAAAAATGAATTTTTAAAATCAATCTAGTTTTTTTCATTTAACAGGAATTTAAAATAACTATAAATCAAGTATTATATTTGCATTTGCAATCTCCTATGTATTTGTAACTATTTTATCACTATTAATGTCTTTTGAGCTCAGATTATTTGACAACAAAGATAACTTTCTCTTAGCATCAATATTTTCATATCTCTCCAAAGGATATTTTTTATCTTCTCCATTTATAACACGTAAACAAGTTTGGTTTGCATAGTGTTTGTTTACAATTAAGAAATTTTATTATAAGTAAATATATATATATATATATATATATATATATATATATATATATATATATATATATATATATTCTGAGAAAATATTAATATGAATTATTTATGCATTTTTTATCATCATAGATGTTTTTTTTTAATCATTGAATAGTCACCAGTGCCATATATGACTTAAAATCAAAACTCTTTCTTTAAGTTAAACTTGACTCTTCACTGAGCTGTAGACTTTGTAGTCTTGTGTTAAATATCCAAGTCCTTGAGCCATCACTGAATGCTTTCTTCTCTAGTTTTTATGGAAAACCTGGCATATTTACATCTTGATTCAAAGGCACAATAAACGAAATATTAATAAATGCTCTTCGAAAGGCAAACCTTTGAAAAGAGGCAAAAATAAACAAACCAAAGCAAAAGAAGAGGGAGGGAAAAAAATGGCAAAGAAAGAAATTAAAGAAATAACCTGACTACCACTTATAATGGTAGACTCACACAGAATAGGTTTCCAGACTTTGTTCTTTCATGAAAGTGGCCATTATGAACTTATTAACAAATAAACTTGTGCAAGGGGCTAATTTTCAAACGCCTTTATGTGAATTCACTATGCTTATAGAATGAATAGTGGAAGAAATGTATGTAGGTACATACAAAAGCCACCCGAGGACAAAGCCGCAGCGAATGGAATGAAAGATGAAGAAAGATTCCTTAAGCAATAAAAACCCAAAGTAGAAGGAACCATTTACGTTTCCAAGGAGACATAAGCTGCTGCAATAAGAAAATAATTAGAATGATTATAATGTTATTAAAATGGTGATAATTATGATGAAGATAATGAATGTAAATAAAATTATAATGTTAACATAAGCAAAAGTAATAATAAAAATCACTCGGTTAATAAAGAGAATGTTAATAGAAAAAGTTTTGATAATTCAGATGATATTGATGATTAAAAAATGGCATGCCCTATCAGAACATAGCCAACCATGACTCTCCACAATTATTTTCTTAATAACTATGAATTGCCAGGACTTCTCAGAGAAACTTATTGGAATTGCTTTTTCTACAATTTAGAATTTCAGGATTTTCCTTTTCTGAGAATGGTTGATATCCAAAGCAAAGATCCTAGTCTGCCTGCTGTTTAATCCAAAGCTGTTGGGAGAAAAGATGGATTCATGTCTTTCCCAAGAGCATTTGTGTGAAAGTGAATGCAACAGTTGATGTGTGGTGGAGTAATGGATTGCAACTCATAACAAGAAATCAGGGAGATGAGTTTGAATTCCATTCAGGTTCATTACATTCACTTAGGCACAAATACCTTTGGGAAAGATAACTTTCTCTTATATGTCTCAATCTCTTTTCTTCCCCAGCTATACGTTAAATAGCACAGAAGACTTGGCAACTAGTTTAGGAAGAGAAAAACTCTGAATTCAAACCTGCCTGCAATACATGCTGTGTCCCTAGAACACTAATGGGTGATGGGACTCATGATCATGATTGTAGCAGATTCGACTGACATATAAATTGGGTTTGTTGATTCAGTTTTCAGTGCTGATATGCATTACACTATTCACACATCCTATATTGATGATAAAATATGCTTTCTGGTAACATGAACCAGAAAAATTGTTGTGGCCTTGTTAAGGCCAGAAATAAAGACAGAAACAGAGGAATTGTGTTAAACAAATATATTAACAGAAACAGTAATACAAACATATACAAATGAGTGTTACAGCAAGAATGTTTGGTCCGACTGTCATAGCCGACTGCTGGAAACTTCCCTCTCCAAAAGGCAGTACCTGCTCCTATTTATAGCTGGGAGAGTCCATGCATGTATGGGTAAATTACCAAAACAAAGATTATATTGAATCAATTGCTAGGTCTGCTGCTAGGAAAGTTGGCTCACTTTGTTGGGCTCAACAATTTTCTTCACCATAATCTATCTTACACATTTCTAAGTCTATCATTCATCCGTGCATTGACTATTGTTGCCAAATTTGGGCTGGTAATCCTGCTATATATTTAGAAATTCTTGATAAAATAGAAAGAAGAATTTGCAATATCGTTGGTCCTGACCTGGCATCTTGGCTTCAGTCATTTTCTCACTGCTATAATGTAGTTTCCCTTTGTCTTTTCTGAAAATATTTCTTTCATAATTGCTCTCATAAACTTTCCTTTATGGTATCTAGACTTTATGAATTTAAACACAGTACTAGATTCGTGGTTACATCTCATCATTTTACAGTTGAAATTGTTACATGTAAGTTCTATGCTAAAAGTTTCTTCCCCTGCACTTCATATTTATGGAAGTCTCTTCTGACTTCCTGTTTTCCAGTCAACTTTGCTTTTCATTTAAATTTAAATGCAATGTCAATCATTATCATCTGTCTTAATTTCTGTTCTTTTATTGTTCTCTCTCCTTAATAAATGTTGTAATTTTGACTAATCTTTGTCGCCAAAATGTTGTAACCTAGGGAAGGTTACTGAATAGAATAATCAAACGAAGGTTGGTAATGAACGATAATACTTAGGACAAGAACAACACATATAAGATTCACCAGTGGCACGTAGAAGAAGTAGTCAATTGCTAGAAGTGAGTCAAGTGAATTCCACAATGAATCTCCAACTGCAGATCAACATAAAGTATTTACTACTGTATTTATGTGAATGGGGACATACCCATTATCATCTGTAGGTATGTTACAACAATAATATATTTTTTCCTTATATAATCTCACACTCAATAACTCCTTGTGTCTTAGTGACTTTATTGCATTTCTTAGGGTGAAATGATATATATATATATATATATATATATATATATAATGATCGTAATATTAGCATTAATGATAATAAAGGAATCATTTTAATAATTGAGAATTGTTATTAACAACATTGCAAAATTTTGATCATATTAAAGAATAATGATGATAATTATAATAAAATGACAATGATATTGTAAGGGGATATGCTTCTCATATATAATACTACCATTATGATTAAATTTAATTTTATATAATTTATACAAAACTGAAATTATCACAAATAAATCAATATGAATTATTGAAAATTATGTTGATAATGGGCTTACAGCCATACCACATTGAAACATCAGTTTTTGTACAGTCAAAAATGTTAACACTTTCACTGCTACTCATTTGCCCAGTGCTACCCCCATCCGGCCAGCCATTTTTAAAGAAAATGCCAAATTTCAACCTACATATTTTATTACACAGAAAACTGTCACCAGTGTGTTTTACAGCATTCCATTTTCATGGATGTACCTGGGAATGACTTACCAGATTAGTAATGGGTATACACATGATATCTTTTGAAGCATTGTCCTTTGTGATTTTACGATAGATGGCACAACGGGACACTCATACCAGCTGTATGCAAAAAAACGTAGGTTTCCGTACTTAGTCAGCTGGAGCAAGATAAGAAAAACGAAGATCTCCGTAGTTAGCAGCAGAAATGTTAAACAACATCAAGCCTGGTCAATACCTAGATGGTTAAACAACATCAAGCCTGGTCAATACCTAGATGGTTAAACAACATCAAGCCTGGTCAATACCTAGATGGTTAAACAACATCAAGCCTGGTCAATACCTAGATGGTTAAACAACATCAAGCCTGGTCAATACCTATGGATGATGGTTAAACAACATCAAGCCTGGTCAATACCTAGATGGTTAAACAACATCAAGCCTGGTCAATACCTAGATGGTTAAACAACATCAAGCCTGGTCAATACCTAGATGGTTAAACAACATCAAGCCTGGTCAATACCTAGATGGTTAAACAACATCAAGCCTGGTCAATACCTAGATGGTTAAACAACATCAAGCCTGGTCAATACCTAGATGGTTAAACAACATCAAGCCTGGTCAATACCTAGATGGATGGTTAAACAACATCAAGCCTGGTCAATACCTAGATGGTTAAACAATACCTAGATGGTTAAAACATCAAGCCTGGTCAATACCTAGATGGTTAAACAACATCAAGCCTGGTCAATACCTAGATGGTTAAACAACATCAAGCCTGGTCAATACCTCAAGCCTGGTCAATACCTAGATGGTTAAACAAACTGGTCAAGCCTGGTCAATACCTAGATGGTTAAACAACATCAAGCCTGGTCAATACCTAGATGGTGGTCAAACCTAGATGGTTAAACAACATCAAGCCTGGTCAATACCTAGATGGTTAACCTAGATGGTTAAACAACATCAAGCCTTTGAATGTCATCAAGCCTGGTCAATACCTAGATGGTTTCAAGCCTGGCTTGGATGTTTGGATAGATGGTTTGAATGTTCCTTGAGCTTGTAATGTTTGATGTATAATAGATAATGGTTTCGAATAAGAAATCATAGCGCTAAGTTCCAATTCCAGTTTTGTTATATTCATTTATGTGCAAATGCACTTAAATGATCATGAATTGAAAAGAGACATGATCACCCAAGCATGTTATGTCCATCTCTATCAAATTGCATTGGGCCAACACAGTAGGGTAATGGCCCATTCCCCTACATGAATCTGGGGAAGGACCATGTCTTACAAAGGACCTTCACAAGCGAGAAAAATTTTGATCATATTAAAGAATAATGATGATAATTACAATAAAATTATTATATTAAATAATGAATATATAAAAAAAAACCTAAAATAATATTGCTAATAACAAATCCATCACAAATAATGATTATAAAATCCTCAGATTTTATTAATTAATGATGTTACTTTAAAGAAAGAAAGAAAAGATAAGGTTAAGTATGAAAAAATAAATGGAAAATCAATTCTAAAGATAAAAAATAAAATCTGTGATAATTATAATATTAATTAAACAAATAATTATATTGATAAAGGTGATCTTGTTACAGTTCATGATGCTTGGCAAAGATATCCATTATAATCAGCAATATTCTAGTTTGTTTATTCAAAGTAAGATGAGGAAGAAATGAGGAAGGAAATGAAGAGGTCTGAGATGAGACAAGAAGAAAAAAGAGCAGCCAACAATATTTTTGGCCGAGTGAATTAATATTAAAACCTACAAAGCACCGTCCTTGAAATTGGAATCACTCACATTCACAAGATACTGCCATAATAACTTATATATTAGATTAATACCAAAAGCCAGCCTAGGTGAGGATTTCCTTTGAATGTGCCTTGTGGATGGGGGTGGCAGATACAGGAGCTTGGGAACAGTTTGGCAGATAAACCCTTGTTCTTCAATGAGCAATCTCTGTTTATTGGGTCTGTTTATTGGAACTATATTTTCATTTGAGGATAAGGGTGGTGGAAATGTGGTTGGCAGGAGGGTGGGGGACATAAATAAAAATGGCTCTTTCTCTCCTTTATGAATATCTTCATTGCTTTTCATCCATTTCTGATTGTCCATACTGACTTTGTCAAACAAACTTACAGAATACGTATACCCCCTTATTGCCACATTAATGCTAAAGCTGCTTATTCTTTAATGATAGCAATATAACTATGTGTATATAATGTTGGTCTGAAGGTTTAGTATTCATTTCTTTAATGGCAATCACAGTTTGTTCACTAATGTATCAAAGTTAATGGTGGTTTTTCACCTGATTTCATCAAATTAATTCATTACAGTTATTTTAACTAATCTTTACATAGTTTTTGTAGAATTCCACAACTTTAGTTAAACATTTAAATGACAGGAAAATGTTTCACACCAAATAGATAAAAGAAAGTTAATTTTTTTAAAGAGTAGTTTTATGCTTATTTTTGCTTTAATTATATTAAAATAATATACAGATGATTTTTTTTAAATCTTAAGTTATGAAAATATAGAAAAAAGGATAAATAAAACATGTTAATTTGTAAAAAAAAATATTTTAAAAAGATTGATACTCCTCAAAACATTTCATCCAGAAATTTAGTTGGGCATTTTTTAAACCATGTTATCACCATTTTTTTTTTGTCTTCCACTTTCATTTGTAAGCAAATACTCCAGGAAATGACATAACATGAATCTTCTTCCTCTTTTATGTACAATGTCCTTTCAGGATGTAGGCGATCACAGACCTCCACATCTTCCTGTCCTTTGTAGCTATTAATAAGTTTTGTCTTTTAGTTATTTCTCCCAGGCCCTGTTCTGCCATCCATTTGTTCAAGCTCATCAAATATGTTATGCACTGCTTTCCTCTGTCTCTCTTTCCCTCAATCTGTCCTGTGAGTACCTGATTTTCCAAGCCCTCTTTCCTCATTACATGCCCCAGAAATCTGAACAGCCTTTTCCTGATGGAAGTATAACTTTCCTTTTTGTTTCCATTAAATCTAAAATCTCATCGTTGCTCACATGTCTGGTCCATGACATCCTCAGCATCTTCCTGTAGAAGACGTTTCTGTTGCTTCAAGACTCTTCTTCATCTTTGAGGAGATTGTCCAGCATTTGCTGCTATATAGGAGCACTGATATCACATAACAGTTCAATACTGTTTTCTTTGTTTCTAATGAAATTTTTGCATCTCTTAATACTCTGCTTAGCTTTTGGTCATGAATTTTAGAGTTGCTAATTAGTCATTGAGACTTAACCCATAATGGAATAATACCTGTATCATTGGAAAAGATTTAAATCCTCAATTGATGATATCCACTGATCTCCTATGAAACATCAGTTAATGATGCTCACTGTTCAAGTGTTAATTATCAACATATGATTTCCACTGCAGTTGGTTAATTTAAGAGAAAATTCATTCGGACAAGATTTCTCAAATAAAGTAAATAAATTTTGTTGATTTTTACAATTAAGCACCAAAATCAACTGTATATAATTTTTCTTAGTTTGTGCATAATTTCTCTAAAATATAGCTATTTTAAACTGTAAAAATCTCTCTAGCATCACCAATACTACCTTCAAATCATTAAAGATAACCACATAAATAGTCATCAAATGGTATTACCCTATTATATAATCATTTTTATCTTAGTTTTTTTCTTAATAAAAGCATTCTTTTGCTATTAAAATCAATGTGGTTCTTTTTTTGTATATCTTGTATGATGAAAATTATTTTTGTATAACTGTTGACTATTTAAGTTTTAATTTTCAGTCTAAATTATATCTTGTGTAATTAACATCACCCACCATATCCAAGAATTGTTAAAATTGAAACTGAGGAATTTTTATTGTAATAATTTAAAATATTCTTTTTACTTTTGTTCATCCAATACAAGGCCCATGAGGCAATCAAGATAGAGGGCTACTGAATGAAGTTGTTAAAAGCAGATAACGGTTGATCTGAGACTTGATGAGATTAAAATTGCAGTTATTAGAGAAGCATCCTCTCAGGAACCTGTTCCACAGATTAGCAGTTCTTGGAAAAATGTCTAAATGAACTTCCATTTTACCAGTGGAATATAAAAAATGCTAGAAATTTATGATCATGTCTTGCTTATTACACTGGGCTCACAAATGTATTTTGAGGTAGCTGCTTTGGAAATGTTTGTACTGTAGATAAAAAAAAAAAAAAACTCTCCTTTCAAACTGAGCAGATAGCAAAAGAAAAGACTTATTTCAACAGAGAATGATCCTTCAACTTTATAAAGCTGAAAGATTTTGAAAAAGAAAGAAAAGAAACCTTGGCCACAAAACATGTGGATTTAAATAACAAATATGGTTTTAAAGTCCCACTTCACTGACTCAACTATTCAAAAATATTGTCTTGTAGCTTTAATAAATTTTCTCTTTTCTCTTTAAAATGGAAATTTGTTTCAGTCATATCTGCAATTATGATTTTTTGCTAGTATTTTGCAAGTGATTCTTTGTTTAATTGTGAGCTCAAAAAAAAATCTGTAAATATATCTTTGTTGAAATTTTTAAAAAGAGGTTTTTGTTGTGAAACTTAGCAAAAAAAAAAAATAAGGGGCACATAAATTGTTTAAAAAAAATAGCAAAACCCTTAAAAGCACGAGTATGAAGCCTGTATAAACAACATTTCTCTAATGATTTAATACTTTTTCACCTAAAGTCACTGTTAAGGAGTTTACATAGTGCCAAAATGAATAAGGTGTTTATACTGTTGGCAGATTACCATTTATGGGTACATACTCCTGAAATAACAAATCGCTTTAGAATAATACATATATATTTTTTTTAATTACATACTTTGTATTTTTTTTCTGTAAATATCTTTGTTCATCAGATGTTCCTTCTTTTAACATTTCTCTTTTTTTTTTCTTGCATCTTTCCATATTTTTTTCAATTTATTAATTTCTTGACTTCATTTTCTTTCTTCTCTTTTTGCTATTTTTCTCTCTTGTCTTCAATTTTTCTTTTCTTTCTATCATTTTTCATTTATTTTTTTTTTCACTTCTATTTTCATTTCTCTCTTCTTTTTACTTTTCTATCATTTTTCTTTTTTATCATTTTTCTTTTCTAATTTTCTTTTCTCTCTCTCTCTCTCTCTCTGACACTCCTTTTTTCTTTCTACTATTTTTCTTTTCTGTTTTTCCTTTTCTATCTTCTATTTCTTTTTTCTTTTCTCAACCTTTTTCACTCTTTTCTCTGTTGATTGCCTTTTTCTTTTCTTTCAAGTCAGTTTCCTTCTTGATTGTCTTTTTCTTTATTCATTCATTACGTTATTTTCATATCATCCAACTTCTTGCTTACTTCATTAGTTTTTTCTATCATTTTTTCTTCTATTGTTTTTTCATTTTACTATTTTTATAATTCATTCTCTTTTTCTTCATTTTTTTTTTTTACAATGTTTATTTTTTCCTTTTTGTTTTATTTCACTTTTTTGTATTTTTCTACTCTTCAGGTATTTCTTCTGTCATTTATTTCCTCTTTTTCTATTCATTCTCTCTCTCTCTCTCTTTCTCTCTCATAGTCATTTTCCTTCAATAATTCAGACATTACATTTTTCTCTCAGATCTTTTCATCCTATTTTCTTTTAATTTCTTTTTTCTGCTTTCTCAGTTTCTTGCATTATACTTTTAATAAAAACAAATGTTGTAGGAATCAGTTGTCTAAACAACAATCAAAATTCTTTCTTGTTGATTCCCTCCCCCAAAGAAATCAGACATTTTATCATTTTCCACAGCTGTGATGAATTGCAGATGCACATGCAATACTGGTCATGTACCTCTTTGTTTACTTTTTATATTATTTCTTTCTTCCTATTTATTTGTCATTGTCTTGCCTAAGCAATTCTTTCCCCACATTTTTTGCTTGATGCTATCTTTATCATTTAAATCTGATATTTTACTTTCATTTTGAGCTTTTTTTTTCCTCCTAAATTCATTTTTTTTTCTTTCTTTTTATTCATTGGATGATAATTCTTCAATTTACACAAAAAAGAAAGCAGACACAATGCATAAAACAACAAATGAGTTAATGTATATACTCTTAGGTTTCTACTTTGTAAACTATGGAGTGTCCATATCTTAAATTTGTGTGTCTGAAAGGAAAAGATTGTGCAGTGTAACCATATATATATATATATATATATGGTTACACTGCACAATCTTTATATATATATATATATATATATATATATATATATATAATGATGTACAGTGTGCGATGGGTAAATTGTCGCCATTTTATATTTTTCATTTTGCATATGTACATTGTTTATTTTTCATTTTGCATATGTACATTGTTTATTTTTCATTTTGTTGACTTCACAGTATAGTTATTTTGGAACAGTCTGTGAGAAAAAGAGCACCATGACACAATTCATTCCACCAGAATTTTGAGAATGGCATGCTGTACTGCTTGGTATTCACACTGGAAGCTCCAATACAAACATTTCAGAGTGTTTGGGTGTCAATCTGAGGACAGTGCTGGGGATTCAGAAAGAGTTGAATGAATCTAAGGGTGATTACGAAGTTATGGCAGTCCAGAAAACTCAGTCAGCTTATTAAGAAAAGAACTCCCAAATTTGTTGGTGAATGCCTCAGACTGAACATGGAGGCCTACATCTAGTGCCTTGAGCAGATAGTGCTGCCCTGGGTGAAGATGGTAGCTGCTGGTAGCTGCTGGAAGACCCTATGTCTAGCAACAGGACTCTGCATCATGCTACACACACAAGCGAATCCAGTCATGGCTGTCAGATAATTTCAACCCTTAGATATGGCTACCTAACTCCCCAGACTGCAACCCCCTTGATTATTATGTGTGAGGCACAGTTGAGCAAGTGAGCAGCAAAACTCATTGTAACACCAAAGATGAACTGAAGGTAAGGATTATGACAGCATTCACCAACTTAAACAAGGAGACTGTCCAGAAAAGTTGCAGAAGATTCTAAAGTCTCCTGAAGGCCTTGGTTGAAGCCAATGGCAATTTTATTGAATAAATTTACTCTTTAATATTTCAAGATACTTTTGTGTAATTTTGGTAAATATATCTGTTAAAATGAGATGCCAGTGTTATTTTAATTTTTGCATAATTTAGACAACAATTTATACCCAGCTACGCTGAACAGACCTAATAGAAAGATTTTATAAATTTCAATTGATGATAACAAAGGCTTATCCATCAATGCATGCTGAATGTTTCCTTGTAAAAAAAAAAAAAATGGATAATATTTCCATTACCATGTACGTAAGATGGAATATGTGAAAATCAGTTGTATGTTTCATTTTTTTTTTTCTTGACATTCTGCTCTGAACAAGCATTCTCAATATATACCAGTTGTTCCCAATTTTTTTTTCTCTTGGCCACATTTATGGAATTTGCTTGCACCTCACCAAAATTTTATGTGATAAAAACTACATTTAAAATTTTAAAAAAACACAGAGAGGATTAGATAACTGCAGATTCAAAGTCAGAACATTATCATTGATAACTCTCTGCTCCAATTTGTGGATCCTAGTTACTATATTCTTAATACTTGATATAATGCAGAAATATCCCAATAATAAAGTCAGTTAGTTATTTTTTATAACTATTTATACTGGGACACATGCATGCAATTACAAATAATCCATGATATTTTTTAAATCATATTTATTTTTGGCACATGAATTTTTTGCAACTGTTTCTAAATCTTTGTCTTTCAATCCATTCACCTCACCTCCTATTCTCTTCTATGACAGCTATGAGGTGCTCTGCACCATTTGGGAACCATTGATATATACTATGCTTAAGAATATTTATTACTGTTTTTAAAGCTATTTCTGCTCATACACTTTCATATTTGTACATACATACATACATTCATATATATATATATATATATATATATATATATATATATACTCCCATTTCAGTATATCACTTCCGTTAAGTTAACCGTCTAAATAGGTCAAGGTCTGGTCACTCCTCCTCCCCCAATACAAAGTATGCTTGAGAGAGATATGAAATTAATCCCTCCCTATACTCTACCATGTCTCTTTAACTACCCCTTTCACACTCTCTGTTAAATTACAAAAACTTACACTACCCATCAATTTTAATTTCATTTTTCATTTCATTTCATTTTTGGAAGTGCTATCTGATGATCTGGCGTCCTTTAAAAGGGCTCTGGTGAAGTAAATTATTATAATGGTACCTTAAAGTGGTCTGTTTTTCTTTTAAATATTAGCTCTGGATTTACATTGGGCTCTCAGGATTTCATCTTTCTTGGGATTACCCATACAGATTACCAAGTTCTTCATAACTTATATATATATATATGTCCTCTTTTTGTTAGCAACAATGAAGTTTTAGAGAAAATGGAAACAAAAAGGATGCTTATTCTTAATATCAGATAGAGAAAGTTGAAATTTCTAGGGAAGATAAGGAAAGGGAAGATTTAGCACTCACAGGATATATTGAAGGCAAAAAGGACAGCGGAAAATAGTGTATAACCTTCCTAAAAAGCTTGTGTAAATGGAAGGCAGAAAAATGGTTTAGGAGAGATAACAAAAAGACAAAAATTTACTAAGATCTACAGAGGAGGGGAAATTGTGGAGAGCTATGATCGTCCATATCCTGAAGGGACACTGCCCATAGAAGAAGATATATTTACATGAGTCTGTTCTTTCAATATATATATATGAAAAGGAAAATAATAGATTTGAACATGTGTGTTTTTGTTTTCCTTGTCACATGCTCTTTTTTAAAGATTTATTGCTTTCAGAAGTAGAGTTTTTTAGTGTTCTTTCTTACATCAATTTCTTTGAAATGAAAGACATTTTTTCTTATGTCTTTAATAAATTTGGCAGTTCTACACTCTTGTATCCTGCTGGCTCCCGTGCCTGACACTAGTTTCAATTCTGATGCACAAAACAGAATTACGAAAGTAGTGGTGAGAAGGAGGAGTCAGTATGTACATACTTCACTCTGCCATCACTGCACGTTTGCTCAGCATGAGATTTGAACTTTGCCCTGCCTACCACAGACTTTATTCACTCAACACTCTTTACTCAGATAAGCAATGCAATAAAAAATTTATATTGTACTGTTAATTTTTTTCATTTCTGAAAAATTTAAAATTTGTTCAAATGTTATGTTTGCTACTTTTCAGATTTAGTTTTCTCTCATTCTTACACCCATACATTGGAATTTTTGGCAAAGTCAATTCTGGCCAATGCCATATTAAGAGAGCACCCAATGATCTCATTTGTTATTGTTTGCATTGTAAGCATTACTCTGTGGAAGCTATTATAAAAAATATCAGCTATGATAGTTTTATCATTGTCATCTTTATTGTTCAATGAGGAAGAAAGATGAGAGCAGGCAACCTTTACTAGAAAATGACTTCCATACCTCTTCATCTATGCATAATCATACAAATACTTACACACACACACACACACACACACATGTATGTATGTATGTATATATATTATATATATATATATATATGTGCGCAGTATTCAGTTGAAAGTGCTCAGTATCAGTGATAGAGTTAACATTAGTTGTATGGATATAAGTTTGTGACCCTGGGTTTTATGCTTTTTGTGATCATCAGACAAACTAAAAACAAAAAAATACAGATATTCTGATGATCTCAAAAGTGATAAACCCAGGGTCATAAACTAATATCCATACAACTGAATATATATATATATGTGTGTGTGTGTGTGCGTTATATTTGGGCAACAAACCATATTAAATAAGTATTTCATTAAAAATGAGAGACAAGCTACTTCTACTCAGTTTTTTCTTGTTTTTCTTGTGTGTAAACAAGAAAACTCTTTTTTGATTATCTTGTTTGCATAAATCGTCAAAATTATTGTTCGATATACAATATACTCATAAAAACCACAAATGTAATATATGCCTCTAATTGTGAAATAAAATAAAAATAATATAGACCATTATCATAAAAAAAACAAAGTACAAACATAACCATAATGTATTTGAGAATTAATACTATGTCTACTTCTCTCAATTTACACATAATTTGCAACAGTAGAGCCAAAATTCTTGAAAATTGTTAACAGATAACTGAAACTTTTTGAAACAATTATTTCAACAATCTCTACATGAACTAAATTAAAAAAAGAAAGCTTTTGTTTACACACAAGAAAAAAACAATAAAATACTTATCAGATGTGCCTTGTCAGTTATTTTTAATGAAACAAACAGATGTACAAGAAGGAGAGTGAGACAAAGAAATCAACATTACTTGGTGACAGAGTGCGATGGGTAAACTGTCACCATTATATATTTTTAATTTTGTGCCTTGTTTGTTTTTGATTTTGTCAACTACGCAGTATAGTAGGGTTATTTGGGCACTGTCTTTGAAAAAAAGAGCACCATGATGCAATTCACTCCACCAGAAATTTCGAAATGGCATACTGTACTGCTTGGCATTCACACCGGAAGTTCCAATACAAACATCTCAGAGTGTTTCGTTGTCAATCTGGGGACGGTGCAGAGGATTCAAAAAGAGATGGATGAGTCTAATGGTGATTACAATGGTGTTTAGAGTGATCACTAGTGATGGCAACATTATGCCTGCATCCATCTTCCCACAGGGAATCAGACTCAACATGGAGGCCTACATCACTTGCCTTGAGAAGGTAGTGCTGCCCTGGGTGAAGAGGGTAGCTGCTGTAAGACCCTATGTCTGGAACAGGACTCTGCACCATGAACATGTCTGCAAATCCTTCCTTTTTGAGTTATTAAGTTTAAAGAAAGTTTACGATAGATGAGGCTGTGTTGCCATGTTGACTAGGTTACATTTGTCATTTGTGTACATTTGTGGCTAGTCTGTCTTCAACATTTAACATGTGTAGTAGTGAGTTAACTAAGAAGTGTCCCATTCAAGATGATCACAAAGAGTACATTCTGTAGGCTGTCGATCCAAGTATCAGCACACATCAAGTGGCTCTAACATCTTGTACATCTCATAATACCACATGGAGGGTACTTCAAGAGCAGCTCCTGCATCCATATTATTTGCAACGTGTGCAGGATCTTTCACTCTCTTATCACTCACCACAGGAGAACTTTTGCTGATGATTTATTGCACAAACTGCCAATCAGTTGTTTGTCTCTTCAGTCTTGTTTAAAGATGAAAAACCATTTGGAAGAGATGGAATAACAAAATTATATAACCAACATTTGTGGGTTGATCAGAATCTCCATGGCACAATACAGTCTAGGCACCATCATCAGTTTACGATTAATGCATGGGCTGGAATTGTACATGACTGTTTGGTCGGTCCATATGTTCACCCAGCATGTCTTACAGGTGCTGTTTACAGGGCCTTTATTTCAAACATAATTCCAGACCTGCCAGAGGATGTACCCCTGATAATATGAAGATGCATGTGGTTCATGCATGATGGGACTCCAGCTCATTTTAGTCACATTGTTCTCAAGGCAATGATTGACATCTACCATGAAAGATGGATAGGTAAGGGTGGACCTGTTCCATGACCTGCACATTCTCCTGAACTCAATCCTTTGGATTTTTATCTGTGAGGCCATGCAATAGCCATTAACAATGCAGAGATGTTTCATCAACATGTCATAGGGGTCTGCAAAATCATTCAACACCATGTGGGAGTATTTAAATGGGTCTGCTACTCAGTGATCCGACGGGTGCATGCGTGTGTAGAAGCAAGTGGAGGACATTTTGAACATTTGTTATGAGTTACTGTGTTGAGGTACAATGATGATCTTTTGGAGATCTGTTTATATATGGACATTTTTTTACCTTGTTTTGTTGTCAGGAACCTATCCCTAAAGTTTTTAAAAGTATTTTTGATACACCATATATATATATATATATATATATATATATATATATAGGAGAAAAGAAGTATGACAAAGTGGAAAAAGTTTTCATGTGATGCATTTCATCCTTTAGGACTTCATCAGACTTAACATATGTTTATGTTGACACAACTACACATACATAAGGGAGGATGCTGAGAAATTTAAATTTAAATTTTTTTTTTTAATTTTTAGCTATATAATCTAGTTGATTTCATTTAGATTCTTTTTAATTATATTTTCTTATTAAATATCCCACATTGTGATAATAGATCTGCTAAGAATAGTGACATGTTGTCAGGACCTGGATGTAAATTTAGTCCAGTGAAGACCTGAAGGACAATGTATCACACAAAATCTTTTTAAATGTTATCATAGTCCTTTCCCCTAAAATTGTTCTTGATATATAGAGTTTTCTAGAATATAGTAATGAATATAGTCTTTACATTTGTACTTAATAATATAGTAAAGTGATACACACACACATGCATTAAAAAAAATCAACACAACACTAAAAATGTATAAAAATACAAGCAATACATTTTTTTATAAAAACATTACCAAAAATACATTTTTGTAGTGAAATTGCCAGGAATACATTTTATGATCTACAAATCACATATCTAAAAATCCTACCTTTTACCCTGAAAGTATATAGTTATGTACAAAATATTTAGATTTTAGCATTAAATAATCTATAGAGGTTGATATGTTGCTAAACAAAATCAATCAGTCAACCAACCAAGCCAAAACCTTCCAGGGTCTATATTATTAGTCCCCCACTTAAGAACTGTCCCTTTTGTTGAGTCATTACATCAACTACTATTGTTGTGAACTGATGTGCTTTCTATTATTAATGCTCTAAGCATGTGAACTTAACACCATGGTTTACCTTCCAATGGGCATACACTGTAATAATTTAAGTAAAGGTTTGAGCTGCCATTTTTGAAAGCATCATGTCAAAAACAAAAGAAATTAGTTTGGATTTGAGGAAAAGAATTGCTGATGCTTCCAAAGCTGAAGAAGAATATACAAAGTCATCAAAGCATCTCCAAGTGTCAAGAACTGGAGTGAGAAGTATTATCAAATAGTACTTAGAGAGCATTAAAGAAAAAGACTGACAGGTAGGAAGAGAAAGATTTCAAAGGCGCTAGAAAGAAAACTAGTGAGAGATGTGCATAAAGACCATAGAACAGCTGCCAAGACATTAATGAATGATTTATCCAAGGTTGGAATTGAAGTTTCAAAGAAAACTGTTACTAGAACTCTACATGGGAATGAACTATAAGGTTACGAAGAAAAACACCACTTTGGCAGAAGATATAACTCCCAAGCCAGACTGAAACATGCTTGGGACAAGCTTGCAAAAGATAATAGATATTGGAAGTGTGTCATTTAGTCAGATGAAATGAAATTAGAGCTTTTTGACCAGAGCAATGTTTTCTGTATTTGGAGAAAGGAAAGTTGTAGAACACAAAGAACACTGTCCCTAAAGGGAAACATGGTATTGAGAATATAATTTTGTAATGATCCTGCAGTGTTTCTGGAACTGGGAATTATGTGAATCATTTTCTTTCTTTCTTTCTTATCTTTCTTTATTATCTTTCTTTCTTTTCATTTTTTCTTTCTTTCTTTTCATTTTTTCTTTCTTTCTTTTCATTTTTTCTTTCTTTCTTTTCATTTTTTCTTTCTTTCTTTTCATTTTTTCTTTCTTTTCATTTTTTCTTTCTTTCTTTTCTTCTTTGTTTTCATTTTTTCTTTGTTTTCATTTTTTCTTTGTTTTCATTTTTTCTTTGTTTTCATTTTTTCTTTGTTTTCATTTTTTCTTTCTTTTCATTTTTTCTTTGTTTTCATTTTTTCTTTGTTTTCATTTTTTCTTTGTTTTCATTTTTTCTTTGTTTTCATTTTTTCTTTGTTTTCATTTTTTCTTTGTTTCTTTCTTTTCATATTTTTCTTTCTTCTCTGCATTTTTTATTTTTATCTTTTCCTTCTCATTTCTTATTTTCTTTCTTTTCATTTTTCTTTCTTCTCTTTCAAAATAAGAATAAATGAATTTTCTTAATGTATACTCAGATGTGTACTGACTGTAAACAGGAAAAAATAGGAACAGAGTTAACCTCTTAGTTTTATTTTCAACACAAAAGATATTTGATGCTACTTTAGTGAAAGAGAAACAATTGTCTGTTTTTTTTTCATTTAACACCCATACAGTCAAAATAGTTATAACTTATCTTTCATTATTTATATACTACCTAACTGCATTCTTTAATATTTCATTCCACCTTCAAGAGGATGGCCCAAACAAATTTCTACACATACATATACAGATATATCGGCATAATTTTCATATTTTCTTTCTACTTTATTGCTTGATATAACTTTTTTGTTCATCCACTTCAAGTTTTTGCTTTTCCTTTTTCTCACCAAAAAATGAAAGTAAGTAGCAATTTTTAGACAACTAATAAACAATATGAATTTGTTTTTTGTTCTGACTTTCTAAGAAACATGTCACTTGCACTGAAGAAGTGCCTCGAGAAGTCCAAAAGGAATGTTACGGACTGGCCTGCACATGACTCTACCTTAACCAAGGTTCATACCAGAAAACCATCAAATATGTAGAAGCTTGAAAGATTTGCCAAAGAACTTGCTGTAAAGTGTACCGTCATCCATCAAAAAGGATACATAGTTGACTGTTAGCATTGGGGCGGGAATAATAATTTTGACTTTAGTGTGTGTGTATATATATATATGTATATATATATATATTAGTTTTTTTTAATTAAATCTGTTTCTATGTGCAAAGTAAACTCATGTGAATTTCCTGGATGAAACTTAAAATGTGGTGTTAAAAATTTCATGCTCTCTTGAATTCCCTTGAAAATAATTTAATAATTTTTATAAGGGGTCTAATAACTAATTTTGCCATCACCTGTGTGTGATATATATATATATATATATATATATATATATATATAAATAAATAAAATGAAAAAAATTATATATATAATTTTTTTTATTTAATCATTTCACCCCAAGTAAGGTAATAAAGCCACTAAGATGCAAGGGAATACTGAAAGAGAATATGAGAATAAGTAAGCATTATTAAGGAAAAAAAACAAAAAAAACAGGAACTGAGAAGGTAATAATTGAAATTGCACTTAAATTTTTGAAGATCAAAATTGACTGGAAAATAAAAAGCTGGAAAAGAATTCAACAAGTGAAAAGTGCAAGAGAAGAAACTGTTAGCATAGAACTTAGATATATCTAGCTATTTTATCTGTAAAATGATGAGACATTGTGACAAATTCAGTACTGTGCTTAAATTCATAAAGTCCAGGTACCAAAGAGAAAATATCATCAGAATAATTACCATGAAAAAATTATGTATGTATGGGCACATGGCCAAGTGGTTAGAACATTCACTTTCTGACCATAAGACCTGGGTTCGAATATCACCATGGTCAATTTGTCAGGAAGAAAACTTCCTGATGTTATCAAACTGGATCAAGGTCAATCCTAGCATGCGGCACCTTTGGAAAGTGCCTGAAAACTATACCACAGGTTGACCCAAGCCTTGTGAGTGAAATTGGGTAGACGGAACTCTTGGGGGTTGTCGATAGCTGTGCTAGAACAAAGCCACAAGTCATTGTGGCCGAGGGCTTGAACATGCTGGCCTCGTTCAAATTGTTAATCATGCTAGATAACATGCTCTCTCCTAGAAACTATAACTAAGCTCTGCTCATCATAGTTGTAGTATAAACCACAGGTGGGCTCTGTGGGTGTTGAGCAAACACAAATGTGCTTGAGTGAGCATCTGCAATAGGGATTAGCTAGTTGCCCTAGTAGATGGGTAACCTCGAATATGAATGGCCAGCTATCATATATATATATATATATATATATATATATATATATATATATTTTATGTTTATACATTCTTTTTATAGATACAAATATTTAAGTAAATGCTCTGTTTATAATAAACAGTATTAACAACATTTACTGGCCTGAATATCCGAGACATTTTCATAGAAAATATGTATTGTCTGACAGGAGTCAAACCTGTATCCTATAAGGAACCGTCATATAGCCTGACGTGCTTTTACTGATTTAGCCACAGAGGAGTGTTTCAGTTAGCAAGGTCAATTTTACTGTTTTTAAACTACAATTCTCCATGATTTTCTCTCATACATTCATATCTGCTTGATGCATATCCAAATGTAAACAAATGACGTCACACATTATGAAATGGACAAAGTCTGACAATTATTTTAAGACATTTTTATAAACATAAAAAAATTGTCGGACTTTGTCCATTTCACACATACATACATATATATATATATATATATATATATATATATATATATGGTGTGGAATATTCTCACAAAGCTTTATCATTATTAGTACTTTTTTCTGCCTTGAAGAATTGATGTCTAAAATCTTGGCCTTTATCTGAAAGAAAAATTGCTAGTGCCAAACAATTATGTAAGCTTATAGGTAGATTACATAGTTAAAATAATACATAAATAAAATAAATAAAAGGGATCATGTTATATAATCTGGGTGAATATTGTATTTCTGTATATTCATGCATTTGTCTTCCAATATTACACTTTACACACATCTATGTCACAATCTAATATGCAAAACTAATATGAAATCTATCTGACTGAAAGTATTCTTGATATATGAGGGGGTGGTGAAAATTTGAAGCCTCAATCAAGAAAGAAATTAAATAATAATTCTGTTTGGTCATTTAATCAGATTTTGGAAAGTAGGGAGAATCATTAACTTTTTAGCACTCTCATATATTTCTAGATGTTACAATCTTAACCTTTTCAAGTTAAAGGTCAATCGTTACCTATCCTCTATATCCTTATAAACTTAGTTCCTACTCTTACATTCATATCATGCACCTTATTCAGTAGAACTCTACCTTGAGTTTTTCATGAGCCTTGCATTGTGTAAACACTAGTAAAGAAAAAAAAAACACTGAATATTAATGTATACAAAAAACTGCTGAATATTAATGTATACAAAAAACTGCTGAATATTAATGTATACAAAAAACTGCTGAATATTAATGTATACAAAAAACTGCTGAATATTAATGTATACAAAAAACTGCTGAATATTAATGTATACAAAAAACTGCTGAATATTAATGTATACAAAAAACTGCTGAATATTAATGTATACAAAAAACTGCTGAATATTAATGTATACAAAAAACTGCTGAATATTAATGTATACAAAAACTGCTGAATATTAATGTATACAAAAAACTGCTGAATATTAATGTATACAAAAAACTGCTGAATATTAATGTATACAAAAAACTGCTGAATATTAATGTATACAAAAAACTGCTGAATATTAAAGCATAAAAATTTATTCTGAAAATCAATTATCAGTTGGACAAGCATAAAATTGGAGGGTACCAATCTCCTAGATACTCTGAAACTGAGTAATTGAAAGCATTACATTTTAATACCATCAGATGACATTAGAGAGCCAGTTGATTTCAGTGTACTTCCTGAGAAACTCAAGGATTATGACCACATCACATTGAAACACCAGTTCTTCTATGTTCACCAAGGTTAAGCTGTATCAAGACTGGTCAGTACTTAGATGGGTTACTACTTGGGGATATTAGGTGTTGGAAGCTTGGATGTGACGGTGTTTTAATGGATAATGACTTGGAATTGAAAATTGAAGAGCAGAGTTCCAACTCCAGTCAAGTTCATTATATTCACTTAGGCTCAAATACCCTTGAATCAACTTCTCTCTCCAGCTAGGAATTCTATGAGAAAATCATTATCTGCAAAAACTTAGACCTTAAAAATAGTTTCTGGCTTTAAATAACCTGCAAAAGGTTGATAGGCCATGACAAAACAATAAATCCTGAGGAACCCTGTACAAATTTGATAAAGAAAATTATAGTAATATACAAATTATATTGGTAAGCAGATTTTTGCAAGTAAAAATTGTATTGCCTGTAGTTTTAATCTCCTAATCTGTCCTACCTTGAAGAATCAAAGTTTGAAATGTTGGTTTGGTTTGGTTATTGTTTTGTTTTATGGCATATCAACCTCAATTACCAACAATTTTTTTTTTTCCTGGTAATATTTCGTTTTGTCAAAAATTTATTTCTGGTAATATTTTCTTCCTCAAAAATGTATAGCTGGTAATATTTTTTTTTTTTTTTCAAAAACGTATTGCTGGTAATAGTATTTTTTCTTCAAAAATTTATTTCTAGCAATAATTTTTTACAAAGTATTTCTGATATTGAAACCTATTTTTACACTTTAATAATGCTTTTTACCTCAGTTTCGGGGTTAACTATTTGCCCATAGCTGGGACCCTAACAGGTGCTACCACCCCGGGTCAGAGTGAACCTGGGAACACCAGCAATTAAGAGGTGGTTCCATGCTCCTCAAAATCTCCTGATCAGAGGCCTTGCTGTTGAACGTAGTGTATCGTCTTACCCTGGATGGCTGAAATGTTGGCATTTATCTAGAGGCCAAATTGCTAATATCTAATAATTACATAAGTTTATAGATCAATACAAACTATTAAATGACCAAGTCTGCTGAATAAAGTCAATATAAATGAATATGTCTAATAAATCAAGTTACATAGATGATAAAATGTACAAAGTGGGGTGGATTTATAAATTATTCAATAGATTGAACAATTAGATAACCAGATTTTCAGGGATAACAAAGGATAAAATAACATATTTCCATAAAGAATCCAGGCAATGTTTAACAAAAAGCATTTTGTTGTATCCTTAAAGAAGGTTACAATCAGACATAGGTGGTGCTCGAGTGAAACGGCAACATGGGCATAGATGAAAGAAAGAGAGGTTTATTGTAAAAGAGAATACACTACTGAAAGACAGGGAATCGGTTAGCAAGCTAGTAATTCCCAAAGCAAGTCCGCCAAGTATATCCTGTGCTATTGTATATATCTACTGATATAGTCAGTCCACATAAGTGATAGGGAGTGTGGGACACTCCATTACAAAACATTTTTTTTTTTTTGCAGGATTGTATCAAAAGGGTGTTTTTCTCTTGACACTGTATACTCCCTCAGTAATTTTTATTATTTTAATAAAACCCAAATATGAAAGCGAATTCATGCATTCTCTCTTTTACCTCAAGAATTGGCAACAAGAAAATTAAATACATTATTTTATTAGACCATTTATTTACAAGAGTATAAATGTGGACCAACTATAAGGCAATATTTATTATTTCAGTCAGTTATGTGCCTTGCGGGATACACGTTTAAACAATCATGTATCTTTTGATTGATGAAGCAGACTTTTTCCTGCAGTCGGTTGCCATTTCTTTCTGTGGTAGACCAGTTGCTATCCAAGTCTATAGAACTTGGTTTGTCCTGCTATTTACACATAGCTGGTGGGAGAAGAAGAGGATTCATACCTTTCCCAAGGGTATTAGCACATATATGAATGTAATGGATTCGACTGGAATTCGAACTCAGCTCTCCAGTTCCTCAATCTGAGCCACTATCCATTACTCCACCGTCCCTGCCATTTCTTATTTACTATATTATAAGGAAATAACTATGAAAACAAATTTCTTTTCATTCATAAATTATAAAAATGTCTGTAAACAAATAATTTAAATAAACCTGTAACTATAAGCCAATATAATTATATATTTTGAAAAAATGCATTTTCCGAACATTTCCATTAAAATATATTACAAGCATCTGGATTTATACTTATTTTTATACCTATTTTTTGTCTTTTTTAAGAATTGACAATAACTATTAATTTATTAAACTATTTACAAGAACACTGGCGCTAGCTATAGATTGCAACTCTGCTACATTAGAGAATCAAATTAAACTGAAAATCATCTCGCTGGATCTTCTGAAATCCAAGAATCCATAATTTTCTCTCAGCTGCTACAAACACTAGTAGCAAGTTGCTATTGTTTAACTAGCAGGGGAACAATAATGCTTTTCATTCTCCCTATTGTTGGATTTCATTGTTTTGAACTTTTTGTTGGATGGATTTTAAAGAGGTTCCTTTGACAGTTATGCAATTACTTGGTTAGGGGATGATGATAACAATGTTGAGGGAATGGACCTGAATGAAATGAAAGACAGTGGTACTGTAGTTAGCTCTTTGTGAAGGCTCTTGGGTGCAGCAGCTGCAGCTGTCTGTTGACTGTTGTATGTAATGTCCATGCTGTGCTTGTGAAAATAGAATGCCAATTAAAGCAATGACCCTTCCTCATCCCTTCTACTTTTTCATTTTCATTCCATTTTTATTCTTTCTCTTTCTCTTCCTTGTTTACTTTTCTCTTTCCTCTTCCATCTTTCTTTTCAGTTCCTTTCTTCTCTTTACCTCTCTATTTTGTTTCTCTTTCCTCTTTATCCTTTTTTATCTTTGTTTGTTCTGCTAATTCTTCTTTTTTCTCTTTTCTTAGTTTTTATTTTTGTTTTTTATCATCACCTTTTCTCTCTCTTCATTTCTCCTTCATTTCTCTCTTTCTCTTCTCTCCCTCTCTGTCTTCTCTCTTTTCTCTATCTCCTCTCCCCTCTCTTTTCTTTCTCTTCTCTCCTCTATCTCCTCTCCCCTCTCTTTTCTTTCTCTTCTCTCCTCTATCTCCTCTCCCCTCTCTTTTCTTTCTCTTCTCTCCTCTATCTCCTCTCCCCTCTCTTTTCTTTCTCTTCTCTCCTCTATCTCCTCTCCCCTCTCTTCTCTTTCTCTCCCCTCTTCTCTTTCTCTCCCCTCTTCTCTTTCTCTCCCCTCTTCTCTTTCTCTCCCCTCTTCTCTTTCTCTCCCCTCTTCTCTTTCTCTCCCCTCTTCTCTTTCTCTCACCTCTTCTCTTTCTCTCCCCTCTTCTCTTTTTCTCTTTTCTCTCTCTTTGCTCCTCTTCTCTCTCTCATTGTTTTCTGCTTTTATATTGTCTTTTCATTTTTCAGCTTTTTCCCTTTTATTGTTTCTCTTATTTCTACTCTTGCACTTTGTTTCTTATTCAGCTTATGTTGTTTTTCTTTTTCTTTTTTTTTTTTCAGTCAGTCTTTTTTTTTTCTATTACTTATATCTCTTTAGTTCTATTTTTCCAACATCTCTGTTTTCTATCTGTAACTTTTAATCAGCTTGTTCCTTCTTATTTTTTTTTCTTCTTCTTTCTTTCATACTGTTTTCTATTTTTCCCTTCCATTCCTTTCTTTTATTCTTTATTTATTTTATTCAAGTCGGGTTACATTGAGACCATTATCATCTAAAAGAAGCCAGACCTTTTATCAACAATATTTGCGTACACAATGCCTGACAGAACGATACTGTAAAACAGCAATATCTCTTGCTGTTTATACTTCTTTGTTCAAATTTCTTCACAACATTGTTAAAAGATTTGCAATTGAACCCTACTTATTAGTTTTTCTCACACTTTACTTCCTCTATTATTTCCCCCAGATTACTTCACACAACAAGAGAGTCCCCAGTTATCAACTCTGATTAGGAAGACTGTACAAATCCATTGAGATTTCCAGTCCTAACAACTGTTGTCTTTTCTTTACCAGTGACAGGCTGCCCTAAATCCTGACATTTCTTTTGCTTTCTCTCTGTTTTGGTTAATAAAAATGCAAGGAAAAGGAAAGTACTTGAAGCCTCTTGTTAACTTCTTGAATTCAGTGAGTGATGCAGTTGACAACTTTAACCCCAAAATATGAGAGAAGTGATATATACTTTATATATATATATAGTCATATTTGATCATTAACTTTTTTTAATCAGTATCACATCATGCAAGGCAATAAAAGCCATTAAAACAGATGGGGTTACAGGGTGTGGAAGAATTAGGAATAGAAACATTAATAATGAGCAGAAAAAGAAGAGTAATCAGGAGGACAGTAGGTAGCGATTGATATTGCATTTAAATTTTTAAAGATTAGAGTTGGCTGGAAAGCATGGAGCTGGAGGTGAGTTTCACAAGTGAGAAGTGTGAGAACTGTTAGCATAGAATTTACAGCTACATCTAGCCAACTCTGTAAATTGATGAGATCTCGATGTTAGTCTAGTACTGCACTTAAATTCAAAAAGTCAAGGTACCATAGTGAAGAGCTCATCTGAACAATTACCATGAAAGTATTTATATTACAGAGAGGTAACTCTACAGTGATGAGAAAGTAACTGAAGCTGAGCCACCAGATCAGGACCAATAATATTGCCGATTCTTCTTTGGATCTTATCAAAGAGCTCAACGTATATAGCAAGGGCAACAGACCATATTTGGCAGCAATATTCTAAGCATGGTTGAATGGTAGACTTATTAGATATTTAAGATAGATTCTGGAAAGACAAATTGTCTTGCATGACACAACTTTCTTAGCAGCTGACCCAACAATGGATTCAATATAGTCTTTCCACTTCATGTCGGCTGAGAGCATGAGCCCAAAAAGGCACAATGAGTCACTTTTCTGGAGGTTAGCATCAGCCATGTTGATGGAAGGCAGCAAAGGTCTCTCAAATGATTAATGGAGAGATGTTTATTTTTGCTGGTGTTAAAATTAACAAGCCATCTTTTGCCCCAGTTATCGATGGAGCAAAAGATGGCTTCTTAATTTTAACTTCTCCAAAACTAAACTGCTCTCCATTAATCATCTGAGAGACCCCTTGCTGTCTCCCATCAGCATGGCTGATGCTAACTGCCAAAAAAATATATCTTTTTACTTTCTTCTTTTTTGGCCAGTACTAATCTCTGTAATTATTTTTTGTCAGATCAACCTTTTCACATAACAAAAATAAAAGAATTTGATAAAGAAATATATCAGTTTGCTAAGTGAACAGGAGATGTTTATATGGTTTGTTTTTATTCCTTGGTTTCATCTGACAGCATATCAACCTTCTTTTTTTCTTTTTAACACTAAACGTTGCTGTCTAGATAAGCAACAGATGGGTAGACATAGGTCAAACTTGCCTGCTAGTCAAAACAGTAGACATATCTGGGTTTGCACAAAGCAGGGGAGGGGGTAGACAAAAGTATGGCAAACAGGTGGCCTCTTTTTTATGGTTGCCTTTGGTGTCTCTGCATGGGATGTGGTCAGCGTATTCTTCATCCCAACTGACAGGGTAATCCTTATTTTAGATATTCCCTCAAAACAGCAATTGTATTTATACTTCTAAAACTTCACTATCTATATCTTTCATAGACAATACAAAAGCATTTGATAAGGTACAATAGAAATATATATTTGTACTGCTAGGAAGACTTGGGAAAGATATTAGAATAATTCAAAACATTGATTAGGAACAAACCACCTATGTACAGATAGAAAATGAACTGTGCAAATATAATAAAAAAAATCATAGAAATGGGTATAAGATAAAAACGCATTGGATTTATTCAACTTAGGCATTCCTGACAAAACTAGAAGTCCTATCATGATTTATTATTTTCAGACTCAACCTTAATATATGATATGCACATGAAACTGTGCTGATAGCAGACTCTGACAGAAAACTACAGAGACTCTGATACAATGTAGTAAAGGAAAGTAAGAAACAACTATCAATTAGTAAATGCAACAGTCAAGATGGTAGACACAAGTCGAAAACATCAGAATCAAGCAGGTACAGAAATTGAACTATATAGGAAATATGATAGAAAATGTAATACAAATAGGAAAAAATAACTTCCAAAAACTAAACAAAGTATTAAGAAACAAGAAAATTTAATTAGAAACAAAGTGTGCCAAATTGCCATGTAATATCAAACCTCTATATGATGCATTCAGCTGAGAAGTTGAATCTGTCTATATTTCTGAGATGAGGTATTATGTACATTATTCGGATTATTGTCATAGAAATGAATACAATATGGGAACCAGTAATAAAGAGTGCCAGAGAAAAGCAATAATAACAACAAGAGTTGCAATATGAGTTCTGGTAAAAACATGTAATGATAACAGCAAAAATTGCAATATGAACACTAGTAAAAATGGTTGCTGAAGACATGAAGTTTATAATATTCAGATGTCCTAAAAGACACATGGCACAGTGGATAAAGGCATTGGTTAGATCCAGTGATAGAGTGCGAGTTCAATACCCGGTTAAGGCAGTGGAGAACTTTCAGAGGGAAATTAACAGGAAATAACTGATAACTTACATCCATTAAACATGGCAAGTGGAACTAGAACAGTCTACCTCAGTGATTGAAATAAAGGGTTCAGTTCGACATTCCAACCACCTGAAGAAGTGTACAACGGCCGAAATGTTGTGATAAATATGGCGACAAAGATAAGGACAATAGTCCGAATAATGTAAATAATGAGAGGGGAATATTCAACATTTGATAATTTTGTGGCAATACCTGCTTAAAAGTTTTTGATTAACATTTCTTTTCATGGTTACAAGGAATTGTAAATGTAGGACTACCTTACATTTAAGTAAAATAATAATATTTATTAAGAATTTATTACAGGAAATATCAAGTTTTACAGAAACATTTTTGACAATTATGTATTTAGTTACATAACAAATAAATAAAAATAATATAAATTTTGGTGCTATATTTGATTTGTTGTTAGGTATTTTTTATTTTCTCCTTTGTTATTGGCAGCATTTTAGAATACTTTAGCTGCAATGCTAAGTTTCCTAAGTTGAACAAACTGGAGCTATTTTGTTTATGGTTTCTTACCTCTCTTTTCCATTGTTGTTTTTAGATCACTTTTTTCCAGTTATTTTGATGGGCAATAGCAAAATTCTGAAATTTAGAATGATCTTATTCCATTTCAAAAATAAAGCCTGTAAAAAGGAATATTTTAAATTACAACCAAAAAACCAGAATATTTTAAATTACAAAAAAAAAATGCTTTTGAGAAAAAATCTTAAAGATTTCACTATAATTATGTAACACTAATGATATTCCGCAGACAAATCTATGGTTTATGTTACCTCATCTCATTGCATAGTTACAAACTATAAACCTAAATTGAGCTTGAAATATTGTGTAATTGGCTCTAATTTTTGTAAAATAATTGGATATGATACGTATAATTTGCAGTGAAAAAAGCAATTTTCGACTTTTTGTTGAATATGCCCCTCCTCCGCCAAACATGTTATATGGATGCTAATAGATGAAGAGAAAACTTGAATCAACAGAGATGTGATTCTACAGAAAGATGCTGATAATAACATAGGTGGAACATGCCAGCAATGAGGAAGTTTTAAGGAAAAATAATATGAAAAAGATACTTATACTTTCAATTAGAAAGAGTCAGTTGAAATTTCTAAAACATAATGAAGAAAGGCTTGGAAAATTTGACACTCTCAGGACATATTGAAAGCAAGGAGGGCATAAAGAAACAATGAGTAATCTATCAAACAAGCTTGTGTAAATGGATGGCAAACAGGGACTGGGAGAGATAGTAAGGGGACAAATATTGCTTAGGGTGACAAAGGATAGGATGTTGTGGTGGTTCATGGCTATCCTCCTCCTGAAGGAACATTGCATGTAAAAGAAGAATTAAACAGCAAAATACAGAGGAAAAGATCTGTTTAATCATTCCCTTCTATATCTGACAAGAGTCTTGAGCACTTTTAAAAATGGCTGAGCTTTATCTGTTATGTCTTTGTTGCTAGGATGATGGGAAACTACTAGAGAATGCAAGAGATTTGGGGAAGGTTTGTAACTTACAGAGCAGACAAAATAGTTTGGGAACCAGTGGTTCCCAAACCTTTTTTCCTCTGGGCCACATTTTTCTGAATGAAAATTTGTTCATGCCTTACCAAATTTTATATGATAAAAAGTACATTTAAAAATAAAAAGCAAAGAGAGGATTAAAAGGAGATAACTGCAGATTCAAAGTCAGAACATTATCATTGATGACTCTCTCCTCCAATTTGCAGACTCTAGTTACTATATTCTTAATACTTGATATAATAAAAAAAAATGATACAATCAGTCAATAATTATTTATAACTATTTATACTGGAACTCCTGCATGGGTCACTTAGGTAAAATGATCAACTCCCTGTACCACTCTAGTAAGTACCTAACTCCTCATGCTATCCTCTATCTTTATAAGAGCCAAATCAGGCCAAAAATGGAGTACTGTTACTACCCTGTCCTTACTTTTGAGTTCAAAAGCATCTCCGAGTCTTTGTCAGAGAAGAATTATTTTCCACCCTCCAAACTCTCTCTCACGGGCAGGATATGGAGAGTCTCTCACTGCTCTATCGCTACTACCATGGAAAGTGCTCAGATGAACTATATTCCTTGGTTCTGTGAGGTCTAACCTTCATAGCTTGAACCTGTCATGCCACTTACATAGTAGCAAACCACCCACATTCCCTCTATATCCCATTGGTGAGAAGTAAGTTCTACTCAAACAGCTTCCTCCTGTGAACCACTGCTCTGGGGAACAGACTTCCAAGAGGATGTTTTCCTGATCACTATTATCTTAACTTGTTCAAGTCTAGAGTTAACTATTATCTTCATCCATTTATCTGTATAAACTACCCTTTTATGTAACCCTCTACCTCAAGTGGCCCCCAGGTTTTGTTCAGTGGCAGTCTTACTGTAAAATAAAAAAAGATAATATGAGTATAGGCAATAAAGAAATAGAACTTAGTAGAGTTTGCACTTGCATTTGTTTGTCTGCGACAAAATGCTACTGTCATGTTTTTATATAGCCTCATCAGATTTAGACTATCGTATGGATGTCATACATGGCATCCAACTTGTTCAGTCACCTATATACAACTCTTTTCTCAAATCAATAATTAAAAATGACTTCAAGTGAATAAATCCTCTAGGTATTAAAGAAAACAATCTTTTATTAGACTGGTGCTATGGAATCACAAATAAAAAATAAAAAAAAACTTTACAGAATAACAAAAACCAGATCAAAATGGCTAAAAGAGAAAATAATAACATATTCAAGATGTCAGCTTTCCATACTACCTTAACCCCTTGGAGCCCTGACCACTGCTTTACCGGTGGTAGAGAAAAATGACTTGATGCCCATCCACCGTTTGAATGGTGGGTAACACTTGTAGCTATTTTTATATCTATCATGAAAAATCATATACCAATTATTTGCAAATTTTGACTCAGGAGCTCAAGCAGAAGGGTTCAAATTGTTCAGGAACACAGGGCTCAAAGGGTTAAACAAAACTTAAACTCCCATCAATGTAAATAGATCGGCCCAGTTGTCTTCTTCGAGTTTTTGACTGATAGATCGGCACCGTCATCTCCTAAGGGTTAATAAGGTTTGTCTTTTTACCATTCCTCTCCATTGGTCCTGTTTGCACTAGAATTTAAAAGTTAGACATGAAACCAGTTTGTATTAAAATTGAAAAGAGGAACATTGGTTCATTTAGATTTCTTCTTCTGTATACTGTATCCCCTCAGAATATGAGCAATCATAGCTCAGCACAACTTATCCTTTGTAGCTCTTAACCCTTTGGAGATGGAGTCTCATTTGGAGTTTCAGTGCCAAGAAGACGAAGCCCTTTTCACAAGCCCTCACTTGGAACACACAAAAAAAATCAACATAAAATCACAAAACACAGCAAACTATCATAGAAACTGCCATTGAAAGGCCCAGATGTGTAAGAAATGCAAGAAGCTTGCATTATCGGGCCAATGGATTGGCCCAATCATCTTCGTCATCTGACTTTTCAACCGATAAATTGGCCCCGTCATCTCCTAACGGTTAACAGAAAGATTTCAGAAGTTTCAACTGACAGTAATGCTATTTGGTCAATGAATGCCATATATTTCCTTTTAAATTATTTTGATAGACAATTATTTTTTTTATTTTTTTGATCACTATGAACTGTCTTTAATAACTATCAAGTCCATTGCTGAAGTCAGAAATATTAGTAAAAATAAAAATAAATTTACTTAGTAATAATAATAATAAAAAATAAGTAAAAATTAGTAAAAAGTAAGACAAAAATACTACCAACTTCCCCCACATATTTTATATAACACATCTCTTCATAGGCACTACCATTTCTTTTAATACTAAAAGGTTGTTTACTAAAGACTATCTCTAGCAAATTTACTAACAGTAGGCATAAATATTGCCTCTGAGTGAAAATATGAAGAATTAACATTTGTTACTAAGGTGATAAAATTAAGTTACATTATTTTCAATACAGCATAAGTGGTTATAGGACTCCATGAGACATCAAGTCAGCTAAATATCTGCCACTTCAAGACAAATTTCTCAAAATACTTTGTCAGCCAATTTCATGTGGTTAAAATGATTTGCTTTTTTTCTTCAAATATTTACATTAGATTTTAGCCCATAGCGGCCAATAGTTCACTTTTCATACATATACATAAACACATATCTATATTTTTATTTATACATTGCATACATATATATTCCAAGTGATACTTATAACAGACCTGATAGCTATGTGACTGTGGTTCACAACTGGGGCCAGGCATGTAGAGACCTAAAGTATTACTATATAACAATTGCCGAGAACCTTTTTTTAGGAAGGAACTTGTTAGCAATACCCAGTAATTAGTTAATTAGCAACTGTACATATTATTAGGAAGCACTTTACAACCATAAAATTGACTTATTTCCATTAATGCAAATATGCAAAGAACAAAACTAACCTCCAACTAAATGCACAAAAATATACACATACACAATTTAGCTTCAATGATTGCAAAAATACTTTTCTGCTTCTTTAAAGTTATTGCTAACATTAATATTGAATGAAAGTGATTCTGAAAATTATTTGTGTGAGAAGTCAATCTTTTGTTGATAAAGGAAAAGTAGTAAATTTTATTCTTACTTCTTAGTGTCACCTTTAGGCTAGTATGACAGGAAGTTACCTATTTACATTATTCAGACTATTGTCCTCAGCTTTGTCACCATATTAATCACAACATTTTGGTCATTTTGTTTCAGCCTTCAGGTGGTTGGAATGTCGAACTGAACCCTTTATTTCACTCACTGGGGTAGTTAACTGATAACTGACATCCATTAGACATAGCACGTGGAACTAGAACAAACAGTCTACTCCAGTGAGTGAAATAAAGGGTTAAGTTCGACATTCCAACCGCCTGAAGAAGGCCAGAGCATACAACAGCCAAAATGTTGTGATAAATATGGTGACAAAGATGAGAACAATAGTCTTAATAATGTAAATAGTGTACGTAATACCTCATCTCAGAAATATAGACAGATAAATAAGTGACCTATGTTGCTCATTTCTAAGGAAAAATTAAATGTAAATAAAATAGAAGACAAAGTAAAATAATAAAAAGAAGTTTTATTCAAATAGGATTATAAACTTCTTTTTACCTATGTTATTGTTAGTATCATCTACTAGCAACTAAGGAATCATTATATGTATTCTTGTAACTGTAAAGAAGGGTGAAGTATTGGAAGAATTAGGGGCAACATGGATACTGATTAGTGGAATGGTGTCTAGCCATGATATCTTTCCAGCTATTAATGCTGTCTTAATTTTCTATATGCACATTCAACCATTCCATTCATTTGTGGATGGTAACTAGTCACACACAATCTATAGAAGTCTACTATTGAAACTATCTCTGAAAACAATTCACTCTCAAGCTGAGTACCATGATCAGTTATCATGTGAAGTGGAACACACCAACATGTGATCCATGCATGAATGAATGCATTGACCACAGATCGTGTTGTTATATCCAGTAATGGTTCCACTTTGATCCACTTAGTTGTGCAGTCAATAAAGGTTAACAGATATCTGTAAGGAGTATTATATATTTCATAACATCTACTAACAGGAAGTGGACTAATTATATCCATATGAACCATATTAAAGTGAATAGTAGGCAATTCAATAGGGTGAATAGCAGATTTAGTATGTCCTGAATTTTAACATTCATTACACATTTCTTTTATTGTCTTGTGACAATGAGGCAAAAAAATATTGTTTAGATAATTTTACACAAGTTTTTTAATTCCTGGGTGTGATATTACATGAATACTATCAAAAATAGATTTTCGTAATTCACCAGGTATGTATGGTCTAGAAATGCAGGTAGCATTATCATAGTATATGGAATTATTATTATCAACACTAAAATTGTATTTTTTTTAAGTCTGGAAATTTTTCTGAGGGTCCTCAAATTGTGAAGCAGCTATAGCTGGCAAGTCACACAGATCTACCATAACTGCTAAGGTAGGCCTCAACAAGGAATCAGCTATAGCATTTTGATCTCCCTTTATGTGGCCTATATCTGATATATATTCTGTAAGAATTGCTAATTGCCACTGCTATCTATCTGATTTAGCAGGGTTTAGACTACAGAATGCATTGGACAAAGACTTATGGTCACTTAATAATAAAACTTGTTCTCCTTCAATAATATGTTTAAGATATAACATAGCTGAATATGCTGTAAAAAGTTCCTTATCAAAAGTCAGATACCTAGTTTGGGTTAACTTTTTAGAGAAGAAGCCTATTGGAATTGGTGCTCCTTCTACTATTTGATGTAGTGCTGTACCAATTACATAATTACTGCTATCAGTGATCAACTGATATTCAGTACAGTCAGACCATTGGTGATCTAAAGACAGAAATTCACTGATTTTGATTTTAATATCATTAAATGATTGCAATTCCATGTCATTTAATGTAAATGTAGTATTACTAGGTATCACAGATGAAAATTTCAAACAGGTACTAGGTGTTATCTGATTGCATCTTCTTAATCTATGATTAAAGAAACTTAGTAGTTTTTATTTCATCAAAATATCTCAAACTGTTTAATTTTAGCAGATTTATTTTTACACACACTGTAGTAGATATAAAAATAAATAAGATAGAAACAAATTTCATGAAATAAGCTTTTATTTGGTATACATTATGTTTTTATGGAGATATTGAATGAAATAACATGGCGAGTTGAATATATGCCTTTGATAGTGTTTAGTTAAGAATTTCACCGGCTGTAAGCTGAGTGCTGGGATACCTAGTATTACTGCATTTTTCTGTAAATGTCTGCAAAGTTTGGGATTAATTTTCTATAAAAATTTACCATGATGCCTAAAAAATGACAAAGATTCTTAATGTCCTTAGGAGGGAAAGATTCTATAATGTATTAACATTATTTTGTGTAGGTCTAATACCATCAGAGCTAATATTATAACTCAAAAAATTGACATGCCACATCAAATGTTGACTTTATTATTGAAATTTTTAGATTGTAGTATTTTTATAAGTTTCAATGTCTTTTATGTGTGCTGAAGAATCATCACTGAAAATAAAAATATTGTCAATGTATATAAATACATAGTCAACATGTTGAATAGTCTTGTTCATGTACCTTTTGAAAAGAGTATGCTGCCATTTTTAGTTCAAACAGTATGCATTTGAATTCATGCAATCCAAGAGGAGAAATAAGTGCTGTTTTTTTGTCTTTATATCATTTGAGTGCATTTTGATTTGTTGGTATACAGATACCAGGTTGATTTTGCTAAATATTGTTTTGTTGGATAGTTTATCAGCAATTGAATTAATGTTTGGGATGGGGTATTTATCACTTTTTGTAATATTGTTTAATGTATGGTAATCACTGCAGCATCTGAAATTTCCATTTGGCTTTTTAACCATGTCTAGGGAACCATCCCATTCACTATGAAATGTTGAAATGACACCATTGTTTTGTAATTTTGAAAATTCCCTCTTTACTGCCCAGATAGACATCTAGCCTTGACAAAAGTAGGTGCATGATTGCCTGTATTAATTCTATTGTATACTCCTGCATATGTGTTTGCTAGGTTGATATGTGGGGAAATAATGTTGGGATATATTTTTATAAAGCCTTTAATGAAAGCGGGCAATATTATTATTTATGACTAAGTTGATAGTCATTGAATGTTTTTAGTTTGTTTAAACATGATGTTGTGAGATCAATAATCATTGGCAATCTATCAATAAACCAACATTGTTTACAAAGTCGAATCCTAGTAGGGTGTATTGAATGTCTGCTACTACAAACATCCACAGAAAAGATAGTCAAAGGGTAGGTGGGCTTATTTTGGCTTTAATTTGCCCATAACAGTGCATGTCTGAATCTGTGGCCGTGGTAGGAGAAACTGGTGTTGGTTCCATTGATAAACTGTTGACGTAACTATGTAGAATGATAGATAAGCTGGCACTGGTATCTATTATGAAGGAAATCTTTTTCGTCCCCAACATTACTGGTATCTGTAATAATGGCAGACTGGCGGTGGGTAGCATCATCTGCCCATTTAGTTTCTTTTGTACTGAAGATGGACGCAAACTTGGCTGTTTTATCAAGTCTCTTTTTTTTTGTTTGGCCATTTGCACTAGTATTTACATGAAAATGCCACATTCACATAATAAATGTTCTCTACACATTTTTTGTAATTGTCCCTTTTGGAAGTTTTGAGAACGTTAGGTATAGCTGAAGTTTTAGTAGACACTTCTTTCATCAGAATTTGGATACATGTGCTTATTTTAGCAGTGCTTTGTATTAAAGGTATTAATTTATCAACCAATTGTTCTAGCATAGTCAGGTTTAAATCTTTTTGTGCTGCTAACACATGGGTTATGGAAGCTGGTAATGTAAAAATTTGTGTAACGCTATGTATTTGTCAATCGCCAGTCTTTTTGCAATTGACAGCATTTCCTGAAGGTAAATTGATGGTTGACAATAATAATGGAGATGGACATTAATTTATCTAGCAGTTCTGGCTTCATTTGTTCATCTTTTTTAACTCATTATAGTTATGAATATCCAGAATGTTGTGAAATATTTTCACCACTATTTCTAGAGGTAGAGATGCAATAACATGATAAAATTTGGTGATTTGTGAAGTTATGTTTCTCAAATAGAATTGACATTCAATAATTGTGAACCAACTGTTAATGTTAGTTTGCATGAATTGTCTTAATTGTTAATTGTTGGACAGTTGATTTGTGGTGTTTTTGCTCCATTTTGTTTATTTTTTTTTTTTTGTGTGTAATATATAATATATATATATATATATATATATATAAATATAAATATATATATATATATATATATAAGAATTCACCAAATATGTTATGGATTTATATTATTTTTTTCTTTTGTGTCAGGTTATCAAAATGTGTTTTTCGTTGGAGTCACCAAATATGTGGTTATCAAAATGTGTTTTTTTCACCAAATATGTTGTTCTGTTATGAAACATCGACCTCATTTAAAGTGAATGAAACATAAGACAACGTAAATATATGAAAAGTTTGAATAAAACACAAAAGTCTTCATATAAAAACACTTGCATATACAGTGGGGGGGGGAAACAAATATTCGTACAAATACAAATTTTTAATTTATTGTATTTCCAACTAATGAATAAACATACTTTTCATATAATTAACTGTACACAGATGCATAACTAAATATACATAGAAAACAAAAAAATTTATTTAATAGAAATAAATCCCATTTATCCTTTTCAATGGATGAAAAAGTATTGGTATAATACAAAAAAGAATACATAATCTTCATTTAATACTTTGTAGAATAGCCGTTATTCACTTCTACATCAATCAACCTCTTGTAGTTCCCAATTAAGGATTTGCGAATTTTAGTTGGTATTTTGTTCCATTCTTCTGCACATATGGATTTCAGATCCAGGATGTTTGTTGGAGCTTTTGATTGGATTTGGATTTCCAAATAATGCCACAGATTTTCAATTGGATTTAAATCTGGGGACTGACTTGGCCATTTCAGGATATTTACATTATTAGGAGGCATGGTGGAGTAATGGATAGTGGCTCAGATTTAGGAATCAGAGAGCTGAGTCCAAATTTCAGTCAAATCCATTACATTCACTTACATGCTAATACCCTTGGGAAAGATATGAATCCTATTCTTTTTCCTCCCAGCTTTGGATAAATAGCAGGACAGACTGGTTTCTATAGCTTTGGATGGCAACTGGTCTACCATAGAAAGAAATGGCAACCTACTGTGGGAAAAAATCTGCCTCATTAATCATGTATAAAATGATACAGGATTGCCTAAGCGTGTATCACACATGGCACATAACTGACTGACAGACATTATTTATTTTTGTTGAAAACCCAATCAGGAGGAAGTTCAAGGTTTTCAACTGAAATCATTAAATTTGCTTCCAAAATATTTTGATATATTGTGGCATTCATTCATTCTACCATCTATCACTGATATGTTGCCAGTATATTTTGCAGAAAAAAACATCCCCAAACCATGATGCTGCCACCACCAAATTTCACTGTTGGAACTTTGTTCTTTTGTTTGAAGGCATGGCCATCTATCCTCCATACATGATTTCTAGAATTCTGTCCAAACAACTCAATTTTAGTTTCGTCTGTTCATAATACTCTTTCCCAATATGATTTTTTCTTATCCTTATGTTCAGAAATGAATTTCAACCTGGCATCTCTGTGTCTTTTCAACAGCAGTGGAGTTTTCCAAGGAGAGCATGACCTTAGATTGTTCTTATGAATTTCACTTCTTATTGTCCATTTAGTGATATAGATTCCTGATTAAAGCAAATCATCTTGATGAGTAACCATTGGATTTTGTTTAATTTGATGCATTAATTTCCTTGACGATCTTGAAGAAATCTTCCATAGAGCACTTGTTCTTCTTTGTTTTTTGAAAGTTTTGAGATTTTTATACTTTGCAATGAATGAACTAATGGCAGTAAATGGAATATTCAGGTTGTCTGAGATTTTCCTGTAACTTTTACCTTCTTTCCAAAGCTTAACAATCAGTTCTTTGTGCGAATTTGTCAATTTTTTACCTCTTGCCATGATAACCCTCTTGCATGTGAATATTTATCAGAAAAGTGCTTGATTCAGTTTGAATGTTTTACTTGAAGTGTATAAAATTTCTAATAACTTAATTATATATGCTTAAAAGCTAATACTTTGCAGCCTCATAGTCAGATATAGTTTAGGCAGCATTTAAAACATATTCTCCATAAGTTAAATTTTCAAACAAAAGACAAGGAAAGAAGCCCCCATCAATACTGGAAAGAGTGATGACAGCTATTGGATTTGAGAAACATTTCCTTGAAAAATTGTTTGAAAAGAAAGATTTTATAAATTTGATTCAATAGTAGTACAGGCTATAAGATGTTATTTTTCATTTAAAATAAAAAGTTTTGAAGAGGTATATTTCAATAATTTGAGTGAATGAAGCCTGTAGGTCCTAGCAAGGAACATCCTTCTTCAAACCTCATGGACTGATGCTATAGAATCACAAAGAACTGTACCAAATAACAGAAACCACATCACTTGAGGACTTTCAACAACAGTAACAACTAAAATGGATAGCACATGTAACTCGAAGAGAAAATAACAACATAATCATGATGTTGACATTGCACACTACTTCAAACAAAAGATTAGGAAGGAAATCCTCCATCAATACTGGAAAACTTGATAACAATAGACTTGAGAAACATATTTTCCAGAAAAATTATTTTAATAAAAAGACTTCATAAATTTCAACCAAAATAAATGCTGAACACTTCCTTATAAGGAAGCAGCTAATATCACCATTCTTATAAATGCTTTTTGCCATCATAGGAAAGACATCACTAATTTACATTCTCACTAGATAAAATCCAGCTTTCTTTGGTGTTATCTATTATATAAATATGTATGTGTGTCAATATGGAGGTTTAAAAGAAATTAGGTACATGGCTATTGTAGGTTTTACAAGTACAGGAATGTATAGATCTGTAAAAAGCAAGATAATTGTACAGTGCCATTATTCCAAGTTGCTTGCCATTTTTTGGTTTCTCAAATTAATAGTAAAAAGCCTGGCATATAACTTAGACCCATACACTAATTACTGGTATCAAAAATAAATTTACTACCATTCCATCCACTGTGTAGACTTGTAGGTATATCTTTGAAATATTTATATTGATGAATATGTACATCTTCAAGAATTGTGTGAATACATCTCACTGTACATGCATCTGAATGTGCAAGGATCTTATTTATGAAAATGGTTTGTGGCTGCTTGGAAAGTTTATCTTAAAGAAGAAGTGAAGTTTTCAGCAGCCAAAGGATAAATAAAAAGGTATCTGGTGCACCTGTTTAGGTTTACACCTAGTAACCCTTACAGGATAACAGAATGTTTCACTTTAGGCACTTTTGATTTCTGTGTTCACAGATTCTAAGAAATGGGTGGGAAATGAAGGATATCAGAAGAAATGAAAGAGAAATTAAAGAAGCAAGCATGTATATAGGGAATTAAAGAACAATGAAAAGAAAATAATGAAAAAGAATAGATAAAAGAAAGCAAGTGATTGTATAAAAAAAAGGGGGGTAAGGAAAAAGGCTTAAAAAAAATAAATTGAAATAAATATGAATGAAGCACAAAATAAATAAAATTTAAATTTAGAAATTCAAAAAAATAGAAAGAGTAACAGAAACAACATGAGAAAGTTGGTGAGAAGGAAGGAAATATTAATAAAACATTAAAAAAAATGTAAGGATTGGAGAAATCACAACAAATATTCATAAAAAGGGAGAAAATATGGAACCAAAAAGGTAAAAAAAAATGAGAGAATTGGAGAAATCACAATAAATATTCATAGAAAGGGAGGAGATATGAAACCATAAAGGTAAAAAAAAAAAAAAATAGAAGGATTGGAGAAATCACAATAAATATTGATAGAAAGGAAGAAAATATGGAACCAAAAAAGTAAAAAAAAAAAAAAAATAATGGAAGGATTGGAGAAATCACAATAAATATTCATAGAAAGGGAGGAGATATGAAACCATAAAGGTAAAAAAAAAAAAAATAGAAGGATTGGAGAAATCACAATAAATATTCATAGAAAGGAGGAGATATGAAACCAAAAAGGTAAAAAAAAAAAAATGGAAGGATTGGAGAAATCACAATAAATATTGATAGAAAGGAAGAAAATATGGAACCAAAAAAGTAAAAAAAAAAAAAAATAATGGAAGGATTGGAGAAATCACAATAAATATTCATAGAAAGGGAGGAGATATGAAACCAAAAGGTAAAAAAAAAAAAAAAAATAGAAGGATTGGAGAAATCACAATAAATATTCATAGAAAGGGAGGAGATATGAAACCATAAAGGTAAAAAAAAAAAAATAGAAGGATTGGAGAAATCACAATAAATATTGATAGAAAGGAAGAAAATATGGAACCAAAAAAGTAAAAAAAAAAAAAAAATAATGGAAGGATTGGAGAAATCACAATAAATATTCATAGAAAGGGAGGAGATATGAAACCATAAAGGTAAAAAAAAAAAAATAGAAGGATTGGAGAAATCACAATAAATATTGATAGAAAGGAAGAAAATATGGAACCAAAAAGTAAAAAAAAAAAAAAAAAAATAATGGAAGGATTGGAGAAATCACAATAAATATTCATAGAAAGGGAGGAGATATGAAACCATAAAAAAAAAAAAAAATAGAAGGATTGGAGAAATCACAATAAATATTGATAGAAAGGAAGAAAATATGGAACCAAAAAAGTAAAAAAAAAAAAAAAATAATGGAAGGATTGGAGAAATCACAACAAATATTCATAAAAAGGGAGAAAATATGGAACCAAAAAGGTAAAAAAAAAATGAGAGAATTAGAGAAATCACAATAAATATTCATAGAAAGGGAGGAGATATGAAACCATAAAGGTAAAAAAAAATAATGGAAGGATTGGAGAAATCACAATAAATATTGATAGAAAGGAAGAAAATATGGAACCAAAAAAGTAAAAATAATGGAAGGATTGGAGAAATCACAATAAATATTCATAGAAAGGAAGGAAATATTTATGAAAGTGTGAAAAAAAAGGCCATAACAAAAGTGAAAAAGGGAAAATAAATGCCATAAAAAGAAAATAAGAATTAAATGTGTAATATTCTCTATTTTAGATGTTTAGATAAAACAATTTTTGATAAATTATAAACAAAAATGGTGTGAGATATGAAGGTAAAAAATGAAAAAAGTTTGCCTCTTAACTTACCTGTCAAATAAACAGAAAATAATGGTTTCTAAACTTTCAAAATAAGTAATTAAATGCTAATGAACAGGTTCATTTACCAGATCTCTCTTCATAAAGAGATAACTGACCTTCATCATATAACTTATAAAAATATCCAATTGTTCACTGCTTTTATCACTTGTCACACAACAGGACTGTCATTTTATGATAGACAAATATAGTTTGCACTTTGTGATATAGTGGAAACTGATATGACATTTGATTTTAATATTCCAATTGACTTATTTGGGAAATTCCAGGTGGAAACTCCAGAAATGAGAATAGTATAATGTATGAAATATTAGGTTCTCTGTAGTGAAAATTATTTCAAGCTAAAATAAGAAAAGTAAAAATAGACAGAAACTAGTTAAACTTTAACCACTATTTGTTAGCAATATATTTCTGTTAAATTTACATTTATTTATATTTGCTATTAATATATTTTCTTAGAGTATTTTTTTTTTATCTTTCAGATATTGTGGCTTTTACAAATGCATATTGCTTTTTTTTCTTTTTTTTTTTAAAAGTACAATATTGCCAAAATGCATTTTTTAATATGGCAGTAGCTGTTTCTTTAAGGTGTTGACAGCTTGACTGACAGCCAGAAGTATATCTAATTTTTTTCTCCAGTGTACATATCTCGGAAATTTACTAGAGGAATATAACATGAGTGCCTTTTTTATATAATTTTTAACTACCCAGTATTCTTAAAAATTTTAGAAAATATTCTCTGTAATATAATGTCTAATTGAATTTTAATTACTTTGGCTTTAAATTTACTATAGTTTTTGTTCTTATTTTCTGATAATGTTGTGTTTGGATGTTTGTATTTACAAAAATTGGTATGTTTAAACACACACAAAAAAAAATTTCAAATTCTTTTTAAAAAATTGGGGGTTGATGTTTCCATTTATGATTAGTAAATATAGTTTTTACTTAATAATAATAATATCACTTAACCAGTACAAATACCAAAATTTAAAAAATTTAAAACTTAATAAATTACTGTATTAAAATTTTTAAAAAATGAAAACAATTCTTGTAAAAATATATTATTTATCAAAAAAATTTTTTTTTAAAAACAATAATGTCTATAATATATCTTATTCATAAAAGTAATTAAAATCTTTTCTAATTAAATAATATCTTAGTTTTATTGCATTTTTATTTTAGGATTCAGAACAGATTTTCTGAGATTTCTGTTTTACAAAAAGAAATTGATGTTTTAAATTCTCCAATGAGTTCTGCTTTTAACTAATATGAACATTAAGCAGGACAAAATTTAATTTCTTGAAATGTTATAAAATTGCGGGAGGGGGGAGGCTAACAGATGTAAAAAAAATTTTACGAAGACTTTCTAAAAAGAAACAGTTCTAAAATAATTTCATTCATTTGTGGATAAGTTCTGAAAGTTTCATTAAAATCTAACAATTATTTGATTTTTGCAAGAATTTCCAAATCAAATGCCTGTGCAAAAAAGATACATTTGGTTTCCCTGCTGATGCAAAAATAAATCAAGATTTTTTTTACCAAAGTTTTGGACGTTCTAAAAAAGATCAAAAATATAATTTAATAATAAAAAAATATTTTTTGTCTTACCTCTTAATAATAGCAAAGATTTTGACAATAAAATTTTGTTTTTATTAATTTGAGGGTATTTTTTCATTATGACATGCTAATTTTTTAGCGAATCAGTGGGGGTACCTAGTTTAAACTGATGCTACTTGAAAGAAGCTAAGGCACATTTTCTTATTATTTCAATGTTTATTTACATCTTCTCCATAAAATATTTCTATTATTTTCATCCTTTTTTTTATTTTTTGATGGGCAGGTTTTTATCAAGATTTGACTATAAAAATACATACACACATACCCATCATTACTGCCTGTGTGTATTGAAAAAGAGAGATGCTAAAGGAGATAGTATTTTTTTTTAATTCATTTTTTTTTTTTAATTCATTTTTTTTTTTTTTTTTTGTCTTTGAGAGCTATGTATGTGCATTTAAGTGTGCATTAATCTATATATATATTTAGGAGACAGAGCAAGAGATTGCTCCTATAAACCTGAAGTGTTGTTTATTTGCTTTTTCCTATGTTCAGTTTTTGACATCCATGCATTACTTATCCATAGATACATCTGTCGATATATTTTTTATTTTTATTTTTTTAGCATATGTCTGAGATGGCGAGTCCACACGTTTACTATCCTTTCCTTCTCCATTAAAAAAAAAATCAAAAGCTTATAAAGGGTCCCAACAACCCTTACGCTTGTGTCTAACATAACATGCATACTTACACCCCTGATGAATTTGTGTTTTGTCTCTCATATCACCACTTCCTGTTGGCCCAAAGAGAGGAAGAATCAGTTAGTAAAGGGGTGGCCTGGACGGGTGAGAACTGAGGACCTAAGACTCTTTGTTTACAAAGCAACTGCTTATCTGTAAGGAAAAAGTTTTTTTAGCTTTGGTAAGGTGCTGGGGTAGTGAAGGACAGAGAAAGTTTGAAGGGTGGAGTGGAGGTAAATTTTTAACTCACTTTGCTTCCCCCTACCCCACTTCAAAATTTGAAGAGTTATTCTAAGTGTGTGAGTGTTATATACTTTTTTTGCATGTATATGTTTCTTTTCTTTTAACTCTTAGTCAGCTGTTGTATGCCTATTACAGAATGATTGTGAGCAGTTGCAATAGAGAAAGGGAAAAACATAAGGTCTATATATATATATATATATATAAGTACTAGTCTTTTTAATTTTCAATCCCTAATTTTAACTGAATTCATGAAACAAGATCTTCAAAGCAATAGCCAAATATTTTCTGTCATTTCAGCAATCTGAAAGGTAAACCTTTTGTTAGTGTAGCTTAAAAATTGTCCAACCTCTTTTGCCCACCTCTTCATTTTTTATAGAAAAAAAAAACAGAAAATTAGATAAAATTACAAAAAGTTTGCTTCTCACCTATTGTCATCTATATATCTGTTTAATTTAATATTAATAGTAAAATCCCAAGAGCAATTGTGCTTCAGTCCACCTCAAAGAACTCTCACCTTCAGATCTCACATGCTTATCCCAATCTCTCTTTCACTGTCTCCAAAGTCATCTTTTGGAATTGCCATCAGTTGCCTTGTTACATTCTCCTTAATTTTAATTTTGGTCTGAGATACTTTGTGACAGTAATTTTTCTTTTAGAAAAGTCAGAACTTGTATTGAACCAAATCTGGACAATGGTGAGTTTAGACTGAAAATATCCCACAGATGTGAGGAATGCAATGGTTATACAATACACAAGGTTGCTCAGTGATGTTTCACTATTGACTTAGTAACCCAATAGAAGAATGTCTGTTTATGCCTGTGTTATATGGTCCCCTTTGTTTGTTTGCCAAGTTAAATAAAAGCCATGCAATCAGTCCTCAAGATATTCAAAATGGCTGGATACCTTCTGGGTTAAGACTTTGTATTTTCACTTGTTCCATCATTGCAGTCTATACATACTTAAATGTATTTTTTAATATTGACCAATTAGTAATTAGCTGATGAGAGTGATAACTTGTTGCCATTACTGATTGATAGGTAAGTTAGGTTTCTCCAAGTTCTCATTCACTTATTCTCTTCTCTCCATTAAACATTATGACATGCCATTGCTGAGACATTTTTGTCAAGGCCCATTTTTCAGGTGTCTGTAAATCCATGTAATCTTCAGGGAATTGAACACTTTATTTATTCTACCTCAGTTGATTAAATAAGGGTTCAGTTCAAAACCAGAACAACAATCTATTGAAGTATTGTCCATGTTTTAAGAATATTTCATCTTTTTTTAAAGTACTGCTTGGTTATTGCTTACTCTGGTATCACCAAGTCTAAGTCTCTACTATCTATCCCAGGGATTGAACTAGCAATTACTATGCCACCAAATTTAAAAAAATAAATGCTTTAATTCACTATGCTAGTATCCAGTGGTTTGTGAATTTGATGGCATTGCCATTGTAAGTTCAATCTGTAGGCCAGGCAGTAAAGATTTAGACTCTGTGGTAACAGGGCAAGCATTAGTAAAAAGAACAAGACAAATTCCTAGATATGAACATTGATTAAATAAACAGTTTGGTTTGAAAATTGCCTGTAGGTTACCCGGATTGACAAACACTAGAAGAATACTGTAGTGTGCAATTGCTGAAATAGTGGGATAACATCTACAAAGATGAGGATATTAGTCTGAAATAGAACAGAGCACAAGGAGAAATGGATTTGTGCCTTTTCCAAGGGCATTAGTGAATGTAAGCAAGCACAGCCCAGATTCAAACTCTGGTTGTCAGTTCCATTTTCTCTGTTGTTAACTGATGCACCAGCATTTAACAGAGGAATTAATTTGGAATTTTGTTAACTGATTTTCACTTTATTCACATTTCTTTTATAGTTTCTCATTTTCTTTTGTCCTATAACAGTTCTTTTTTATGTGCCATGTCTCCTCAAGACATAGCCAATCATGGCTCTCCACAATTTCCTGTCCTTTGTAACTCTTAATAAATTTTGTCTTTTCGTTATTTCTCCTAAATCCTGTTCTGCCATCCATTTACTCAAGCTCTCTAAATATGCTATATGTTTTTTTTCGTCTGTCCCTCTTGACTTCAATTTGTCTTGTGAATATCAGATTCTCCAAGCCCTTCTTCCTCATTATGTGTTTCAGAAATTCTAACTGACTCTTCCTGATGTTAAGTATAAGTTTCCTTTTTGTTTCCATTTTTCTCTAAAACTTTGTCATTGCTCACATGTTGAGTCCATGGTAACTTCAGCATCCATCTACAGAACCACATTTCTGTTGCTTCAAGTTTCATCTTTGAGGAGATTGTCCAGCATTCACTGCTATGTAGAACAACAAATATCACATAACACTTCAGTACTCTTTTCTTTGTTTCTAACAAAGTTTATCTGTTTCTCAGTACTCTGCATTTTAAAAGCTAAGCAGCTTTTAAAATGCATCTTTTACTATCCCAATCTACCTTCAGACTTCAGTATCACACTTTCCTTTCTTTTGATGATCAGCAACAATTTTGAAAAGTTTTGTTTTATTTCTTAACAGATAACATTCTTTTGTTACATTTAAACTCATGCATTTTTTAACTTACAAAATTATGCATTTTTTAACTTTCAAAATTGCACATGTTGTGTTTATATATTTTAGTAGGTAATATCAACCATTGGTGGAAATTTAAGAACACATAAAACAAAACCTTAACAGATGTCAGAAAATGTGAGACTGAAGTCATATTGAAATAGCAAAAGATGCTTCCAAAAGCTAAACAAAGTATTAAGAAAGAAGAAAATGTCATTAGAAACAAAAGAAAAGTAGCGTTTCCTTACAGAAGAAGAGGAAACTTGGGGTAACAGATGTTTAACAGAAGGATGATGAGATTATTATGAACAGAGTATGTAAGTAACAAAGATGTTTTCAGGAAAATAGAAACAAAAAGGACTCTTATACTTAGAATGAGAAAGAAATAGCTGAAATTTCTGGGACACATAATGAAGAAAGAGGGCTTAAATTTTTATTACATACAACCCTGATAATGACTAATGTTAGTCAAAAGCTTGGGTAATACAGTAGGAATTTTGGCCAGTTTGTTCATTCATCAGCCATACTTGTAAAAGATTGTTTGCACTTTGGAGAAAATGATGAATAAATACAATCAACACAAAATGTCTATTGTTTTTAATAATGAATGTTTAAAAGAGCACCTACTACCGAAATGTAATGAATTTAAATACACATATACAAATATTCAATGTGCAAAGTGGAAAAAAAAAACAATGAAAATTCTAAGAAAAGTAGGAAAAGATAGCAAAGGAAGAAAAAGTTTAATAATAAAAATGGAGAAATAAAGATCAAGAATAATTCCAATGTATAATTTAATGTTTGCTTCAGATCTTGAGATCAGTTCATGATTAAAGATCAAAGCGATCAAGATTCTTTTTGGGTGAGGGTGTATGTTCATTAAATAGCATGAAAACTGAATTCTAAAACTCAACAATAGACTTTTTATTTGACTGATGACTCTATTGTAAAATCAATTGCTATCTTTTGTGGTATTTGCTAACTATTCATTCTTTTAATCATTCATGAGATAGTCTTATAGGCTGTTTAGAGTGTGTTCAGTTCTCACTGGAGGCTTTATAAAAATGCCCATGCACCAAATTAAACTCTGTATATTTTCATAGTAGTTTATATATCTATGCATTCTATTTCTGTATTTATTTCACAAGCAAATATAGTTCCCAACTAAGGAGTCTGAAATTTTGCAAATAGATTCTACTATATTGTTCTGATGAACTTCCCTCTTCTTTAGTACTTAGACTTTATTAATTTAAAGGAAATGTTATATTTTATAAAATCTAGTTGTTCATTTTTCAATCAATTTATAGAAGTTTAAACAAGGCCACATAAAACTTTAAAAGCTCCTTATATTGTTTATCTTGAAAAATACACTCATCTTCATTTATGTCATAGATTAGGCAATTTGCCTTTTACATGGATCTTAGTCCTTTACCAATTTCATTGTTTTTCATTGCAGTTATCTCCCTTATGGTTCATTGTTTATATATATATATATATATATATATATATATATATATATACACACACATATATATATATATATATATATATATATATATATATATATATATATATATAACAAGAAGATAAGATTTTGTTCATTTTTTTCAAATTTCAAGCAATTAAAAATTGATTGTGCATCATACCTTAAAACAAATACTTGAAAAAAAACTTTTGCAACAGAATCAGTCAGTTATGTGCCATGCGTGATACACACTTAGGTGATCATGTATCTTTTGATACATCACTGATGAGGCAGAATTTTTCCTGCAGTAGGTTGCTATTTCTTTCTGCGATAGACTAGTTACCATCCAAGGCTATAGAACCTGGTCTGTCCTGCTATTTACCCATAGCTAGTGGCAGAAGATTCATACCTTTCCCAAGGGTATTAGCAGGTAAGAGAATGTAATGAATTCGACTGGAATTTGAACTTGGCTCTCCAATTCCTCAATCCAAGCCATTATCCATTACTCCACTGTGCCTCTACAACAAAATACTCATTACTAATATTACTTAAAGGTATAATTCATTGATGGAATATTGTTTTGAGTTTGTTTTTTTTTAACTATGGGTAAGTGACTTAATGAATATTTTAATAAGCCTGTGGTCAAATTCAGCTGAAAACACTGGTTCTCATTTGATCACCAAAGTTAAGCAGTGTTGATCCTGGTCAGTACATAAATGGGGCTTCACTTAGAAACACTGGGTACTGTAAGCAACTGCCTACATATTTTGGCTTTAAATAATTCATAAAGGATTGATAAGCTGTGAAAAACAAATCATTATATTTTAATAAAAATGAGAAAATTATGAAATGTATATGGCTATTTTTCACTCCCTCAGAAGTAATTTTTTTTTTTTTAACCTGGTTAATGCAGAAAAAAAAGGAATAAGAAAAAAATCATGAAAGTAGGACAAAGTGAATTTATTGGCGTCTTTGGTGCTGAAAGAGTTATGTATGAACCTTGAGTTGTAAACAGGTCTGACAAAATGTGTCTGCTTATTAAAAACTGTTTCTCTCTCTTTGTGTTAAGTTTAGGGCAAGGAAATGGTTGTTGTCAGCAAGGTTGGGGATCAGAATAAGGGTGTGGGCAAGAGGGGGGGTCCTTCTCCAGTCTGGGGACAAGGTGGAAGCTGCCCCTTGATAACCTTTATTCCCCTTCAGTGACACAGCTTCTGTTTAATGTAATCAGGGGATTTTCTTTGCCATCTTCTTTCACTATAGATTTTCTTTTTCTTATCTTCTAGTTTGTATGACTTCCTACAAACTTTAAAATGTCTGGAATGCTAGGATCTGGATTTTGCTTGTTTTGTTCAGTATGACATAGGGGTCAGAGTTTGGAGGGATAATATTCCTCTTATTTCTGCATGATTTTGGTCCATGCCCAAGTTTGGTTATTGGTCATTCTTTAAAAAATGTAAAAATTTATTTTTATTATCTTGATTTCTTTTTAAATTGACAATAAATCAGTTATTTCTTAATCTAATGTCAATCTACATTTGGGCTTTATATCTGTTTTACTATTGTAATGAGAGAGACATAGAGCATTACTAACAGTCTTTCCTTTAGCTAAATGATAATAATAATAAAATAGTTACTAATTTGCACAAGTACAGCCAGAGTTTTTTTAGTTTAAATCTGGTATTTTTGATCAGTGACATATGTGAAGATTGTTTGTATTTAGTATTGCTTACTTTCAGATAAAATGTGGAAATTCAGTGGCAACTACATTGTTCCATATAGCTTGCATTTTATATAGTTGTCAGCAAAAGGAACAGCCCAACATGCAAATTGAAAATTGGGGATATCAAAATTAAGCACATAGAAAAATTTAAATATCTGGGAAGTGTTTTAACAGAGGATGCAAAGGGCAATACTCCAAAGGCACATTGGAATAGCAAAGGATGCTTTCCAAAAGCTAAGCAAAGTATTAAGAAACAAGAAAATTTCATTAGAAACAAATAAAAGAGTATTGAACTGTTATGTAATATCAGTCCTCCCATATGGCAGTGAATGCTGGATAATCTCCTTTCAAATGAAGGATACATTTGAAGCAACAGAAATGTGGTTCTACAGAAGGATGCTAAGAATACCATGGACAGAACATGTGAGCAACAACAAAGTTCTAGAGAAAATGGAAATGAAAAGGACATTTTTATTTAACATCAGAAAGAGATAGTTGAAATTTCTAAGGCATACAATGAGGAAGAAGGGCTTAGAAAATTTAATACTCACAGGACATATTAAACAATAGTTTTTATGGTCATTTATGAAATGTTATATAAACATGTTATACAATGGCCAGTAATCATCTGTCTTTGCAGTAAAGGTAAATTCACAGTACTGTGCGTGATAGCCCTTATTTTATTTAAACAAAGAATAGAGAGCAAAAGACAAGTAAAACAAAGGACAAGGCTTCTTTATTTAAAATAATTTGACCACTATTAACTTTTGTATTCTCCCTGATGCTGAAGGGTTGGGAATCAAAAAGCAGAAGAGAATGATTTAGGTATGAATGTTTATTGATTACTTTATATACATATTTCTTATCTAACTCTGCATCAACACTTGGTGATATGTAGTTAGTTGGTCATATGATTGTGTCTTCTTTTTAGTCACCCAATGTTACCAAATATAAGAGACATGGTATGGTTTTCACATACTTCTCAAGTGTGTCACATACTAAGATCATTTCCCCATGCTGATATTATTAAGAAGTTACCTCTGTTACAAATTAACCATGGTGAAATTCAAACCCGGATTTCATGGTTACAATCTTAATGCCTATATATATATATATATATATATATATATATATTTTAAATGAATGCATGAATAAAGACAAAAGGAAAACTTATCTTAGCTAATATGTTTCATCCTCTGAGGGACCTTATCAAGATAAATACAAGGATTTTATTTTGTAACACGTTTTTATATACAAGGTTAAAATTGTTATTGGTTTTACAATTTTTTAAAAATTTGTGAGCACTCATAAATATTCATCAGGTCAGCCAAACAGTGAGGCAAGCTATGGAGGATGCAAAGTGACACAATTCAATGTCTAATAAATGAAAGTGCATAAGTGATATTTTGGAAATTTTTTTGATGCAGATGAGTATTTAAAATATTTTAATTTGAGATTAATTTGTGTTATATATATATATATATATTAAATAACATGAGTTTATGAATTTAACTGGCTTGATAATTTTAGAATTTTCTGTCAAGGTTATTCTCAGTGGAAGAAATAGGTGTACAGATTCACTTAAAGTTATTGTTGACTCAAAATAGAATGCATGAAGAAGTTTTAAGGAAAACAGGAATTACAAGGAAATTTATATTTATAGTCAAAAAGAAATTTCTAAAATTTCTGTGAAATATAATGAGGAAGGTCTGGCGAATCTAACACTCACAGGATATATCAAAGGCAATAAAATCAAAGTGAAATAACAAGTAACCTACTTAATGAGATGGAGTTGTTTTTTTTTTGTTTTTTTTACAGCTTATCAACCCTTTGGGGGTTATTTAAAGCTGAATTATATTTCATATTGTAGGAAGTTGTTTACAGCACTCTGTATTCTCAAGCAGCCTCCTATCTATATACTGACCAGGCTCAATACTGCTTAACTTCAGTGATCAAACAGGAACCAGTATAGATTTGAGTTAATGGTAAAACAAAGATAAAAAATGATGGTAATGACTTAAAAGTTACTTAGTGCAACAAAAGACAGAAAGTTGTGGAGAGCCATGATCACCAATGTCCTAAAAGGACATAGCACACCTATTGCTTAGTTCTTAAATATAAATAGTTACCATGAGAATAGGAACATAAGAATATCTCTCCTTATTTCTTACTTTTTATTCCTTGTCTACATGACAGTGCAGGGTTGGGAGAACCACTTATTGTTTTATGAAAGAAATACTTCATTATTTTTAACAAATATCATTTTATTTCTTAAAATCTTTATAATAAATTTTAATCATTTCATTTGTTTTTTACTCTTTGTTCAGGAATTTGGTTAAAAGTATCCCAGTCATGTTTGATCACATAAGTTACACACTGTATATTGTCTTTTTATAATGAAAGACAAATGGGAACAGAAGACAACCAAGAAAATTAAGTTGATGGATCACTGCTTAAAAATCTCCAAAAACATTATCATTTGTTGTTTGATCCTTGTATCAGAAATACAGACATTAAAATAGATATATCTGAACTTATTTGAAAAAAAACTGTGGCAAAACAATTCCTCTTCCTACCCCCACTCAGCAAAAGCCCTGATAATTATAGAACAGGGCAAAAGATCTTGACAATAGGATATGTTTTAAAAAGGTGACTCTGACAGGCATGGACATAATAAAACAAAAATGGAGTCACACAATAAAAGTGTGGACAGAACTTAACCTTGAAAAAAGGTCTTTTAGCTTGTCTTGACTTTTAGATTTGATACACAGATAAACTATGACATGAAAAGATGCAAGTAAGATGGAGTGAACACATATGAATCTGGGATAGGTGTGGACAGCCTTTGATTGGCTGTTGGAGATAATGAATAAGGCTGGGGTTGAAGAACACAAGACAAAAATGCTTTCACATCATTGTTTCTTTTTATTCCTCTGACATTACCAACATGGCAAAGCAAAGAAAGGGGAAGGCTGAACTCTATATTTCTTCAGCTCCTCAGTGTTCATTCTTTGTCATCAATTATGCTTGCTTTTTTTCATTTCCTGCCTTTCTTCCCTTCTCTTGTTTCTTGTCAACAATTCCTCCCTTTTCTCTTCACTTCCTCCTCCTCCTCTTCATCTTTCTTCTGTAGTCCTTTTCTTTCTTTCATTATTTCATTTTTCTCTTTGTTCATTTTTTCTTCATATAATTTCCATTTTTTCCTAACTTCTATACATTTTATTATCTTTTTTTATCTTCTTTTTTAACATATTAGTATCTTTACATTTTATTTAGTTTTCTGTTTTCCTTTTTCTTCTTTACATGTTTTTTTCTTTACATGTTTTTTTTCTTTACATGTTTTTTTTTCTTTACATGTCTTTTTTTCCTTTACGTCTTTTTTTCCTTTACGTCTTTTTTTCCTTTACGTCTTTTTTTCCTTTACGTCTTTTTTTCCTTTACGTCTTTTTTTCCTTTACGTCTTTTTTTCCTTTACGTCTTTTTTTCCTTTACGTCTTTTTGAGTTTTCAAAAAGCAAATTGGAAAAAAAAGAGTAATCCCTCCAACAGGTTATTTTTATTAATATTTTGAAAATTACTGTATCTATTCATTCATACATAGTATCTTGGGAACTTCCTTGTTTTCAATGGAATACCAAGGGAATTTAACCATGTATGTGACATGGTACGAACTAGCTGTAAAGGTCTGAACTGGTAGAACTATGGAATTTAATTTATCTGAATGTTTGCCATGAAAATAGTGATAGAGTAGCAATAGGCTCGCAATGTTTCATCTGTGAGAAAGGCTTTTATGAAATTGTCAGAGATTTCTTTTCAATCAATCCAAGATATGGAACATCCATTTTCTAATTTAGTCTACATATTTTTTATTATAAATAATTAAAGAAAAAATCATATTTATTTTCTTTATTTTATAATATCAAGAAAAAAAAAATTTTCTTGGGATTATAATTTTTTTTTTTTTTTTTTTTGCATTTAATAAGATGCGATTTTTATTGTATGCGATTTGTGAATTTCACAAGTATAGGAGTAGATAGGTCCCCCATATCATTTAATTCACACTTCTTCCTCATCTTTTGAACAGAAGTAGAGGTGTTTCCTAGTTAGGATTGGGATCTGGTCCCTTCTAAAGTTTACTTCAACTCTATATTTGTAACATCTCCACCTAAATTCTGAAATTTTGACCAAAGGCAGCACGACCTCCTCAAGGCCTCTGTGTTGTCTGAGGCCCTCATCAACAAATTTGGGAGTTCTTTTCTTATCAGAGTGACTTTCCCAAGATGCTGTACCTTCATAATCACCATTAGAGTCATCCAATTCTTTCTACACTGTCCTCAGATTGACACCCAATACTCTGAAATGTTCATATTGGAGTTTCTGGCACAAAAGCCAAGCAGTACAGCATGCCATTTCCAAATTTCTGATGGAGTGAATGGCATAGAGGTGTTCTTTTCCTCACTGATGGTCTGTTCTGGGTATGATGGTAAACTACATCCATGTCCTGAGTAAGACGATGATAAACTATGTCCAACAGCAAGGGCTCTGATCAGGTTTTGAGGAGTGTGGAGCCACCTCTTAATTAACTGGTGTTCCAAGGTCCACCCTGACCCAAGGTGGTAGCACCTGTTAGGGTCCCAACTATGGGTAAATAGATAGCCCCCCAAACTGGGGTCAAAACATTATGCAAGTGTAAAAATAGGGTTTAATACCAGAAAAAAAAAAAAAAAAAAATTATTACCAGCAATACATTTTTGAAAAAAAAAATATTACCAGCTATATATGTTTCAAGAAAAAATATTACCAGAAATAAAAATTTTGTCAACATTAAATAACCCATCGAGGTAGATATGCTGTAAAACAAACCAAACCTCACAGATGGTGCCCAAATGACCCTAATATACTGTGCAGTTGACAAAATCATTAGCAAACAACACGCATACATAAAATTAGAAATATAAAATGACGACAATTTATACATCGCACCCAGTATGATATATTGATAAAGATGCTGGAAAAATGGTCAGTTCATTGTACCACTCCATTAAGTACTTGACTCCACACCCCCTGTTATAATCTTTACAAGAGCCAGATCAAGACCAAAAATAGAATATTACTACCATATGTGAGCTGTATATGCCCATTCCTCACTTGCCTGTCTTGATAGATTTCTAAAGTGTATACTCAACCTTGTGGGTGATGAATTATTTTCCACCCTACAATCCCTTGCTCACAGATGAATCAGCACAAACTGCTCACTATTCTATCACTATTTTTTTTTAAGCATTTCACCCCTGATGCATGCAACGGGTTACAGGGAGTAGGAGCAAGAATAAAGCGGCATGATAGATGAAAGGATGAAGAGAAATGACAGGGAATAGATCAAGGAATCTGGAGATGTCAATTGACATTACATTTGAATAGTTGAAGATTATAGCTATCAGGGAAACAAGTAATAGGAAGGGAATTCCACAGACGGGAGGTGCGAGACATGAAGCTATTTGAGTAGAAGAGATGGCCATATTTAACCATTTTGACAGTGAAAGGGTGGGGCCATGATGCCAGCCTAGTAGCACGCTTAAATTCGTGCAGTCTGGGAACTAGCGAAAGTAGCTCATCGGAGCAGTTACCATGAAAGTATTTGTGGAAAAGACAGAGGGAGGCAACGGCACATCTGTGAGAGCGACTGTAAGTGAGATGCCAGATCAGGGCCAATCCCATTGCATATCCATCTCGAGATTTTGTCGAGGACCTAGAGATGAACAGCGGGGGCTCCAGACCATATATGGCAGCAGTATTCCATGCAAGGGTGAATGGTATGTGTTCTCACAAGCCTCATTCATTGATTCTTGACCTAACCTTTGCATCATGCTACATACACAAGTGTGAATCATCACAATTTCTTTTGTATTCCATTAGTAAGGAGTAAATTCCACTCTGACTGCTTCTTCCCAAGAACTGCTGCCTTGTAGAACAAATTCCCAGCAGGCTGGTTACCTGATCACTACAATCTCAATCTCTTCAAGTCGAGGGGTTAACCAGTGTCTTTTCTGTTCATGATTCTTTCTTTTTCATTCATTTTCATTTTCTCTATATCTCTTTTATTTCTAAAAATGTTAAATTCTTCAAGCTGTTTTTCGTTATCCTGAATTTATTAACAAACTGTGTTCTTTTTTCTATTATTCGAAATTTTTAAAACTTTTCTCTTTCAGTTTGTTCTATTTTATTTCATTTTTATTTTCTTAATTTCTTTAAACTTATTTTTTTTTTCTTTTTGTTTGAATTCTTTCCTGCAATTGTTAAATTTCTTTTTCTTTGTGAAATTTTTTTTTTTTTTTTTTTTTTTTTTTTTCCCCCCCCGGGTTTTTTTTTTTTCGTTTTTTTTTTTTGTTGTTGTTAACTTCCCTTTTTCTTTTCTTTTTTTTTTTCTCTTTAGTCTCTTTTTCTTGTGGTATCTTTTCTGTCTTCACTGAGATTCCCCCCCTTACACATCCATTCTTTCTGACAGATAAGCAGATTTAAGCAAAAGACATCATAATTGTTTTGGCAAAGGCAACAATGCTGATCTTAACAGTAGAGTGTGAGTAATGATAAGAGAGTGAACAAGAGAGAAAAATAAAACAAAATTAGAGTGAATGGAAAAAAAAGTCTAGAGAAAGAGAGGTAAAGTGAGAAGAGGAGAGAAAAAGAAGGAACAACAAATATCATAGAGTTACAAACACAAAAATCTCCCAGTTAGAGTTGTGAATGAAAGAAGGCTCGAGTGAACTTTTCCCTGAAGGACAATGTTCACATCACTTTTTCTGATTTTCTTCTGATTTTTTTTTTCATTGTTGAAAAATAGAAAAGAAACAATATTAACTAAAAGGAGACCAAAAGTAAAGTTGACCACCTGTGATGATTGTTGGAAGAAAAGTATTTGAGCCAAGACAAGAACAGGTAAATAAAATGAGTACCCAATATGCAAATATAGACAAAAGGGTAGCATGAAACTAAAAGATCAGCAGTCATACCTTGAATTGTTTTATTTCTTTTTTATCCATTCTGCTTCAGGCCAAACACACATATTTATATTTGGTAAACATATTCTTCATTCCCAAATATGTCCAAGACACTGCAGCGTCTGTTCATAGCAGATGTTAGACAAATGAATGACAAAGTGGAAAAAATTGTGTATCCTACATTTTGTCCTCCAGATGGACTAAAGTAGTGTTATTGGTTTGGTTTGGGTTACGGCATATCAACCTCAACGGGTTATTTAATGCTGACAAGATTTTTACGATTAGTTCGTATGAATAGAATGTATTCTTTGGTTTAGTTTGGTTTCGTTTATTTTGTTTTACGGCATATCAACCTCAATGGGTTATTTAATGCTAACAAGATTTTTAGGATTGGTTCGTATGAATAGAATATGTATTCTTTGGTTTAGTTTGGTTTCATTTATTTTGTTTTATGGCATATCAACCTCAATGGGTTATTTAATGCCGACAAAATTTTCCTTGTTGGTAATATTTTTTTCCAAAAATCTATTTCTGGTAATATTTTTTTCCAAAAATCTATTTCTGGTAATATTTTTTTCCAAAAATCTATTTCTGTTAATATTTTTTTCCTTCAAAAATCTATTTCTGGTAAGAATTTTCCTTTGCTGGTAATATTCTTTTTCAAAAAATGTATTGCTGGTAATAATTTTTTTTTTTTTTTTACAAAATATTTATGTTATTTTTACACTTTCATAGTGTTTTGACCCAAGTTTGGGTGTTAACTATTTGCCCATATCTGGGACCCTAACAGGTGCTACCACCCCAGTCAGGGTGGAACTGGGAACATCAGCAGTTAAGAGGTGGTTCCACACTTCTCAAACCTTCCCGATCAGAGGCCTTGCTGTTGGGTATAGTTTGTCTTACCCAGGACACAGATGTAGTTTATCATCATACCCAGGAAAGAGTAGTGTTTTTGTTGATGGAATTATGTATGTATAGGAGGTGGAGATGTGTCAAGTTAACAGTTGACTGACAAGCTGGACTTTTCATTGGCTTAAATGTATCACCAGTTGAATACATTTAAAATTGCAATTCCAACATTGAAGTATATCAGCCAATTTCATGTTTTAAACATAGCTGAACATGGTAAAGACCAATATTTATATAACTCTCAAACTTTAAAATGGTTGAAAGCTTTTGATCGCAAACATTCAAACAATATCTGTATTCATTTGGCTGAAATACATGCTCTCTTGTGTCCAAACATAAAAAGTTAACTAAAAAAATTTAAAAAAATAATTTTTAATGAAACCTGTATGAATGAAAACCTGCTGTGTAAATAGACACACACATACACACAATAAGGTTATAAAGAATATCCATTGTCCATTTATTTTGTAAGCTTGCTTGATGACTGTGAATATAACTACTTTGTTTTTTCATTGATAGTTTAAAAAAAAAACATGCAGGATAAATCTGTGTTACTCAAATGTTTGAATTATTCTAATTGAAATGGCAAAAGTTTACAAAAAAAAAAGTGAAAATTGTGAGCAAAATAAGGGATGGTAAGAAAACAATGCCTTGAAGATTTTTAATGTAACATATAAAATAATATCGAAGAACATATTAACCAAAATATAATGACAACAACAAAGAGTAAGATATTAGTCAGACTAATATATACCATCATGACAATACTTCATCTTACAATTTCAGAAAATTATTTTAGCAGTTTCAGATAATTTACAATAATTTTCTACATACCTCTTCAACATAAATCTTTCTCTATGATGTTGTATCAGGAAATTTATGTATTAAGAATATATATGACACGCTGAAGTGTGTGTGTGTGTGTGTGTGTGTGTATATATATATATATATATATATATATATATATATATTGTCAGAAGACCGGATGACAGATAAGCATCTATTCTAACATAATTTCAATGAAGAAATAAATTGAATAACATATGTATTTTTTCTTTCCTCCTCAGCAATTTTATAATTTTAAACTAAATAGTGATTAAATTTGGATTTTAAAATTGGTAATTTTTACTTTTAATTTTAATATCAAATTTTATCATATAATTTAATAATTATTGGTTAGAATAAATTCTTTTTTAATATTACCCCTATTTTAAAGATCTGAATAGCTATTATAACATGACTTCATTATCAAGCTTTTTGAATTTTCCTATAGTTGTATTTTGATTGGTCATTCTAGCTTTTGTAACAACGTTTTCCCCTTGCAAAGAATCATTAATTAATTTGAAACTTTTAAAAACATTTATTTTACATTCAACATCATCACTTGATTAGACACCAGAGGTGTTGAAACAAAATGGCTATTTTTGTAGTGATTTTATAACATATTTATGTTATAACTTTTTAAATAATTATATATATATATATATATATATATATATATATATAATATGCGTGGTACTTATTAGAAAGCGCTCAATATCAGAGATAGAGCTAACATATTTGGTTTGATGTGAAAGTTTGTGACCCTGGGTTTCAACCCTGGCGTGAAATATATCAATATATATATATATATATATATATATATATATATATATATATATATATATATATATATATATATATATATATATATATATATATATATATATATATATATATATATATATATATATATATATATATATATATATATATATATATATATATATATATATATATATATATATATAATATATATATATATATATATATATATATATATATATATATATATATATATATATATATATATATATATATATATATATATATATATATATATATATATATATATATATATATATATATATATATATATATATATATATATATATATATATATATATATATATATATATATATATATATATATATATATATATATATATATATATATATATATATATATATATATATATATATATATATATATATAATATATATATATATATATATAATGGCTGACCATTCATATCCAAGTATGCCTGTCTACTAGAAATGGTGTTGTCATACTGACTAAATGGCCAATCCCTCTTCGGTCGTGGAATAGCAGACACAAATTGTAAGTTCAAGATCTGGTTCTATGACGTCATACCATGTGATAGACCAAAGTATTAGAATAGGACCAATGTCTAGATGCAATGTAATGTGTTGTGACTAGTTTGAAATGCAAATTACAATCTGCATCTGCTATTTCACAACTGTTAACATAACAAAATATCAGCTTTGACAGTGGATATCTTTATTTCATGTCTGCATAACCACCATGAAGATGGCTCATGAGAACTGAAAGCTTAGAACCAACTGAATAAAAAAAATATCCAAATGTTGGACAATTTTTGTCTTTATTTTTACCAGATATTAAAGCAAATATTAGAACGGCTCATGATCAGACATAATAATTCATTGTCTGTTATATTTAGTAATATATGTTTAAATAATGATCTGCTGCCTAATAATATATATATATATATATATATATATATATATATATATATATATATATATATATATATATATAGGCAGGTAGCTATTATCTGAATTTTAATCAGAAATTTTCAGCATATTATATTTGATCGATTAATTAGTGCCACTGTTTTATTGACAGGGAAGGAAATTAAATTCAAAAATTGATATTGCTTTTTGTCAAATAATTTAATTTTTTCTTCATTAGGCCATGAACTTTATGATACACCTATGTTTACACTATGTGATATTTTTCTGTTTTCAGTATATTGATCTTTTAACATAACTACCTGACTTAAATGCATTCCAACTTTGTTTTCTTTCTGCAAAAGAAATTTAATAAATGATTTACAAGGTTTTACTGAAAGGCTGATTTATGCCTCTTTGTTTTTTTTAATATCCTCCTGGGAGTTGTGGGAGTTGCTTTCATAACTCCTTGCTGCTAGTAAAATCTTAGGATAAAATGTTTAATGATATCTCAACTTGTAAATTCAGACATTTTACAAATAACTTATTTGCAACTAATCTAAAAATCAAATTCTTTGATGCTACAAGTGAATTACCAATTGCAGTTTCTTTCCTTAGTTTTTCTTGTAATTTCAGGTTCTTATTTTACAAAGCTGAAACATTAAACCAGAATTGGATTTTGGCAGTTTTAAACAATTTTTATAAAAAAAAAAAAAAAAGAAAAAGAGAGTTTGGGTCGGTAGGTTGGTAGGTTTAGCAAATTAAGACATAAATAGAAGAAATATGTAGGTTATTCTTTAACTGTTTTGCCAGAACACTCTTTGGTGTAATATGGTAATATCTTGGGAGCTGGGCTATTCCAAGAACCTTACTCTTGCAGGAAGAAATGAGAAATACAGAAAAAATGTCATGCTACAAAGAAAAAAAACATACAGCCAAACTAAAAGGAAAACAAAAGACTGTGGAAAACAAATTGCTTAATTTATTGTTTTGGTTTCTCTTGCTGCTGCTTTCCCAAAATTCTTGTGCTTACATCTGGTTTATTTTACAAATAACTGCTTTGTTTTGCAACTCATTTTTAAACTGCATGTCTTGGCTGTCTTTTCTTTCCTTTTATCTGTGGCATTTTGTTCTTTTCTTTACTTTACTAAATTGTTTTGTTTTTTCTGGAAACTTTACAAACAATTTTTGCTTTTTTTGTATTGGGAGAAACAAAAGCAAAAAAAACGAAAAAAACTTGTCAAGAGTTAATGATAAAATGAATAATCAAACAAAAATAGCAATCTCTGAGTTTTTATTTAGTCACACAATGTCACATTTATGGTGTACTGAATAAGAAACAGACTTACTATCAATAGCTTACAAGACAACTTACGGTAAAGAGTTTGCCTTGCTCTCTTCATTATGCTTGAGTTGAGACATAAACTTTGGCACTTTCCCAAAACAAGGACAGCAAGCACACATACACCAATGCCAAAGCATTTATTAAATTTGTCAGTTGCTTAGTAACAATATTTACATTATTTACATTCAGACTAATGCTCTTATTATAATCACAATGTTTCAGCTATTGTGCTCTGTAGCCTTCTTCAGGGAATTTTGAACTGATCAGTTTATTTAATCTGTCTAAATAACCTTGGGAAAGATATAGATCTATCTCTACTCACCAAGTTATGTGTAAATAGCAGAACAGATTGGGTCCTATAGCCTTGAGTGGCAACTGTGCTAGGAGAAAAACAAGTCTGAATTCAAAACCAGAGTAGCTGGTGACTAAACTGTCTCCCCACAAGACCCTGGTTTGGTGAGAAGTGGAACCCTAGCAGCACAAAAACAAGATCTGTTAAAGAGCAGATGAATTCCTCAGAGTCAATGACCATCCACCCCCTACTATGAGTTACATAAATTCACTAACATGCTATTGGCCAAAGTATGGCTACACTCCTGAAGACATGGTCGATCAGGGAGGGGGATGCTCCAATAATTGAGAAGGGTTTGGATTTGGAAGTACTATCTGCATTATTAATTGAGCTCTAAAATTTGGACCTGATAAAATATATGGGTTATAGTGACATCAATCTGTTGCAATACAAAAAGTATGGGAATTAGTTTTTATGAAATAGCTGATTTATTAATGTTACAAGTGTAAATAAATTTTTTTTTTTTCAACATTCTTAAAGTCAGGTTGGTAAATTTTTACTATTGCACCAGTCTTCTTTATTGACCAATAGCATCCTTCCTTCACTATCATTGGACAGATGACTACTTAAAAAGCATAAAAGAATAGTTGGGGATGACACGAGTGTAATAGTAAAATGAAACCCTCATATTTTTCTTGTTTTTATCATGCTAATATTTTGACTTTTTTTAATATTATTCTATGATCCTTGTTCATTTTGCACTTTCAAGAGATGTTTTCCTATCATTTGATAACTTTACAATATCTCATTTTTCTTTTGAAGTACTGTCTTTCTTATGACCCAAGGTAATCTTTTTAGAGTGGAAATGTTAAAAAAAATGTCAGTAACTATAGTATGATAAATATTTATATACAACTCTCAAAGTGCATAATAAAATCCTATACCATTAAAATGTTGGAAATATTTCTAATAAAAGATATATAAGCTGAAATTAACATGGTATATTTAACATGGAAATATAAGTGTATCCTGAAAGCTGTACTGACATTGGTTGGGTAATACAAATTTTATTGTGAAAACATTGACTTGCATATACTACATTAGAATTCATTATACAAACACACATAGGTACATCAATATATATGTATATATACATTAGTGCATGTGTTACACATGTTGAGTCAGCAACTGTATTTTTACAAACTTTACACTGAATATATCTATCTACTTAGATATATATTTTTACATATTAGGATCAGCAGAAACATTATGCTTGAAATTGGAAGTGAATATTGTTGCATTTAAATTAAAACATACCTACACTTGCATTGCACAAGGCCTGCTGAAAACGTTTTTGGCCAGACCCACTTTCCAAAATATCTGATTTTTGAAAGTGGATTAGGCCAAGAGCTTTTCAGCACCTCTTCATGTAATTTTGTGCGTGGATATATTTTAGCATAAATACACTAATTTGGTCAATTTTTTTTTTTTTTATTTTTTTTTTTTTGCTCTCCTTGTGCCTTTATTATTAAATCTTGGAAAACATTGGTATAAGTTGGTAACTTATATCTGCATTGTAAAATTAACCCTCCATTTCTCCCCACCAATGCTTCCTCTCTTATCATTAATCATCCACCCTCTTAATGGACTACTTTTCTTCTCTCTAAATCCAGGTTTGTGGTTGTTTACTGCACAACATACATGCGCACACACACATTCAAAAACAAAAATATTCAACAGCATATATAATTTATTTTTTTATGTATGTATGTATGTATGTATGTATGTATGTATGTATGTATGTATGTATCTATGTGTGTATGTATAGAGATGGCAACAGGAAGTTCCACTTCCAGATTGTCCATGCTGTTGTTGTCCTGCTCAGTGGAAATTTGTGCTTAGTTAATGCTTATCGATACACAGATTCCAAAGCCAGTCTTCCAAAATACTTCATTCTATTTACTTGTATTCAATTTATTCACTGTGTGGTTTTTAATGTTTTGGAACTGCACGGAAATCCTTATGTTCAATGACACTTTTGATAATGTTTCATCATCATTGTACAGAGCTTTAATTTTCTCCAGTCATGATGAATGGCTGCACTCTCCATGAGGTGCCTTGCTTTGAACATCTGTTGGGATTCATGCCAGACCTCAAGTAGAACTCATTTATATATGTGATCTATTGCTAAAGATGCTGGGAAAAGTGTCATGCATTATTTTTTTACAAGCATCAGATCTGGGCTGGAGGTGCCCAGTCTTCAGTTTCCAGCCTTGTCAGGGATGACTTATTTATTCTACATTCTGCATCTTGTCCACAGATGCAATGTCAAAAAATTATCATTACTCTATTGCTACTTGCAGATGTTCAGAGGAGCAACATTATTTAGTAACATACCAGGATTGTAGCCCAAAATATATATATATATATATATATATATATATATAGGCAGTAATCCTAGCATACAATTTCCAGTCATGGGTTATATAAAAGTCAACCCCACTTTCATTTGCATTCAAGTTGTCTGAAGATTGTGTGAGCATGAAACTAGGGTTTAAACTGGAGTCATTCTTTCATAGGAATTAGTGTCCTCAATAATTTTTATTCTTTTTAGTTAATCTAGGCTTTGAGCACTTTTCTTTAGGTTTTTTTCTTTTTGCCTGTCCTTCTTTGGGATTTTATCTTATTTAAGAGTATTTAGGTCTTTTGGCAAGTAGTCCGTTGGTTTCACCAACAATTTCGTTTCATTCATTCATATATATATATATATATATATACACATACATACATACACACATGCAGGGTGTGCCCAAAATATGCATAACTATGTAAATACATATACATACATGAATATACATGTATGTGCACATATGTATATGCATATATACAAGTTTGGATAAGACCAACTTCATGGTTTCCAGTACATATGTAAATATAAATTGGTCAGTGTCTGAGTACTTCTTTCATAATACATTATCAAAGAGTTCTTTTTGTGTGTGTTATGTCTCTTTTGTCATTTTCAGATATGGCTTCTTTGCGTCTTCAAGTGAGATTTTGTGTTATTGTTTCTTTTTTTTTATGAAAGATACTTTGATTTGATAACATTTTATTGATGTTGGGTTGTTTCTTTTTATGCTTAATACTTTCAATATTTGTAGTCATTTTTTACAG
>CAHIKZ030000646.1:2557500-2665000 GCA_903632075.3 Acanthosepion pharaonis
TTTGTAAAGCCTGTATATGTTAGCAGATCACAGATATGTAATTGGGGTAGGGAAACAACAACTCAAAAGAAAAACAAGATGCAAAAAACAGAAACAAAGGAGGGAGAGGCTGATTCCAGCAACAAAAGCCAGTCATTCTCCAAAGACCTAATGCATTCTGACTAAATGGAAAGGTACCACTGTGGTATGCCACTTATTTCTGCAATTCTGTTTTATTTAAAACCTCAGATATTGTTGCACTTTTGGAATGTAGATTTCAGATAAGAAATTATGCCTGCTAGTTGGAATTGTTTGCTAGCTTTTGACAGAAAGACTGGATAAAACTGCAAAAAAAAGTAATGGACAATGAAAAATGAATGCCTCAAATTAAAAGTGATATAATCAAGATGAATACAAGACAGAATTTTAAAGAAGTTGACATTACAAACAGCTGAAATTATACATACTAGCCAAAAACCTGTCTTATTAATAAATTTATAAGTGTGTACAAATGAGATTTGAAATTGTTCCTTTTAGCCATTTCTTGTCTTAACTGATAACCCCCTCAGAATTTTGAACCAAAAACTTTATTCAGTCCATGGGGAGAGATTTTTCTAATTCAACTTTCCATGCTTAGTGGATATTTCATATCAATTCATACCCACCAGTTTTATTCTCCTTTGAGGGTGCCTATCCATTTCTTCCACTAAACTAGAATGTGACTTTTCAGCACTTCCAGACCAAGGGATTGAACTCATAACTGCAAAGGAACCAGATATGGTTTAAACAAAGTTTTTGGTGGGTTTTTTTTAGGTCATGTATCACTTGGACAATCCAGTGAGCATGCTGATTCATATAATAAAGCATATAATAATAATTCCTCATCTGAAAAATTGTGACTTCATTATTATTTTAAAAAAAACAAAAATATGAAAATAAACTTTAAAAAATCAAAATAAATTTTAGAAAAAATGCACTGTGCTGGACAAAACACCTGCAGGAACTAAAAAGAATAAATTTTAATTCTTTTATTTTTTTTTATTTTTTTTGCAAATATCCAATTTTAGTTTGATGGCACACAGTAAAATTATATTTTTTATTATTGATGATGATAATAATAATGAAATAATTGATTTTTCTTTTTTTCCAAGTCACTAATCTTTGCCCCCAGAAAAACTTATCTCAACTTAGTGCCTGACTTGTTACCAACTCCAGCCAATAACTCTGAAGTGAAACCACTCTAGATAATAATGCATTAATGCACATTTGTTTGGTTGTCATCAGTTTTTTTGTTTTTTTTATTCCTTTTTTTTTTTTTTTTTATCTATAAGCCAAAGATGGCCACTGACAAGAGGCTAATCAAGCCAACAGAGTGATCTCCTCTTTCTTTGACTTGTCATCACTTGATTATTCTCTTCATTTTGCCTTCTCTTTGTGTTTATATGTGTCATTTTGATAGAGGATAGCGGTGTAGTTGATGAGCCCTCAAGGAATGAAAACAAATTGCAAGCAATTTGCAAGTTGATAACCAAAAATATTTTACCGGGAAATATTCATGATGTGTTCTTTATTCCCAAGATTTCATTTTCATTTTCATTATTGTTTGTGTGCTTATTTTTAGAAATATTAGTAATGACATTAATTTTATTATTATAATTATTGTTTCTGCTACCAATGATACATCACTGTGGTATAATCGCTATTATTACTATTATTGTGATTTCAGGATTTTCATCATCGTAACTCATTACTGTATTGTTATTATTGGTAATTATTCTTGATCACCTGTTTAAAAAGATGTTATTTTGTTGATATTATGATGACTTACCTCAGTGGTCATAAGAGAACTCGTTCAACTTTGTTGAAATAATGATTCTTAGTAGTAACAATTGCAGCTGTCAGACGTTTTTAATACTATTGTTCACCAAATGCAAGCCTCAGGAGTCACTCAAGGTAGAGGTTTACTGAATGATGTTGTTTTAAGAGGAAGTAAGAGGAGCATATTATGAGGTTAGGTAGGATAGATAATGGCTGACACAAGATTAAGATCTATATTTGCATTATTTATATGCAGAATATTGTCCTCATCTTTGCTATTTTTATCACATTTCAAAGTGAACCCTTTATTTAATTTATGTGGTAGGTTGTTCCCATTCCACTGCCAATATCTAGAGAGATGTCATCTAGTTCTTATTCTAGTACTGCTCAGTTATTGTTTATTCTATTTCCACTGAATTCAACTACACACTCTCTGACCCAGGGATTGAACTCACAATTACTATGCCACCAAATTCAGGAACCAATGCTTTAATCTACTAAGATATTGGTTAAGATTTTAATGATCAGAGAAGCATACTTTCAAGAGTCAGTCTTACAAAGTAACAGTTTTGTGGTTGAAGATGTCAGAGTGGAACTTCCTCCTTACCAATATATGGAAGGAATAAGGATGATTTGATCCTGTGTACATGACATGACATGTCTCAGCTGTAAAGGTCTGAACTTGTGGATCTAAGGAATATAGTTTGTCTTAACATTTGCCATAAAATTAGCAATAGAGTAGCGAGAGATTAGCAACATTTCATTTAGGAGAAAGAGGTTGTATAGTGGGAAATAATTAATCACACACAAGGCCACATAATTGCTTTTGAAATCTATCAAGTTTGGAAAGTTAGAATTGGGCAGCTCCAGCACAGATATGACAGCAATCCTCCATTCTTTTTTTTTTTTTTGATCTGACTCTTGTAAAGATAGATTCTGGCAGGAGGAATCAGGTTTCAGCTCTTGAAAGAATTGCCAGTTAGTCAGTCATCATCTTAATTATTTGATATTAACCTTTCCACTGCTGTTGACATACTTATGTCTTTATAAAACTTACACTGTCTGCTATTGAGGTATATATACTTTTTCAGGACAGTGATTGACTGATTTGTTTGTTTATGACTTATCAACCTTTTTGAAGATAATAATGATTTACTCATAAAAGTTTTACTAATTAACCCATAGGTGGGGAATAAGAGATGAATACATATCTTTCTCAAGGATATTTTCACATGAGTGAATATAACAAAGCTGATTGGCATTGGAACTCAGCTTTCTGATTTCCAGTTCCAAGCCGTTATCCATTACATGACCTGCACATGCAATCTTACAGCACCCAGTATTTTCAAGCAGTCATTCATCTAAGTACTGGCCAGGCTCAACATTGCTTAACTTCAGTAATCATACAAGAACCAGTTTATCTACATATGGCTATAAGCTCATCAAGACACTGTAAAATGTCAGTCCCTAGAATTTGTTATAAACTAATTACCACTTAGTACTATTTACAAACAAGCATAGAAGATATATTATTGTACAATACATGTTTTGTGATATATTTTTATTACATTGTATGTCGAAGGTAATGTTCAGCTTAGTTTGTACCAAAACCAAAATAGCAGCAGCCATGAGAAATTGTCATCAGCATCTTTATATTTATTTCCAGTAAATTATAATTTTTTTTTGTTTTTTTATAAAATAGGCGAGTAAAGCCAAGTAACAATGCTATAAGTATTTACCAGGATGTCCACATGCAACCAGATGTGACACAAGGTTGTGATTCTTTAAAATGGGTTTATTGGCTGTACTTTGGAAAAATTTCCAAGTCCCTTCGATACTTCCCCTTTTGGAGATGCCACAAGTACTGGGCAATAAACTCAGCCCCCTCTTCAGGGAGAGGTAAAATTTGGGTCTTGGACTTAGTATTAGAATATGAGGAAATCCCAAGTAACAATGCTATAAGAATGCCACACTTAAAGTGTTAATAGATGTAGAAGCATCAGTGAAAACAGTCTTATCTGTTTCCTTTATTAGCATGTTATCTCAACAAAAAAAAGAAAACAGAAAATAATAAGCTTTAGCTTAAAATATAATCTTGTACTTTTAGAAGTATCTAGTCTGAGAACTAGGTACTTCTAAAACTACAAGATTATATTTTAAGCTAATGAATGTGGAAGTACAGTGGAGTAATGGATAGTGGCTCAGATTGAGGAATTGGACAGCTGAGTTTGAATTCCTCAATCCAAGCCGAGTTTGAATTTGAGTAGAATCCATTACATTCACTGACATGCTAATACTCTTGGGAAAGGTATGAATTCTCGTCTTCTCTCGCCAACTATGGGTAAATAGCAGGACAGACCGGGTTTTATAGCCTTGGATGGCAACTGGTCTACTGCAGAAAGAAATGACAACCTACTGCGGGGAAAAAAAATCTGCCTCGTCAGTCATATATCAAAAGATACATGATCACCTAAGCATGTATCATGCATGGCATATAACTGACTGACTGAGTCTGAGAACTTTGATTTTTTTGTTGTGCTTTTTTTTTTTTCTTTTGACACTAATAAATATTTCAAACTTTAGAACATCAATCCTATTGTGTAAACATGCTTGCTGTTAATATTTTCATTGAAATCTTTGAAATTTTTTTTTTTTTTTTTTTAGAAATATCACTTAAAATGGTGTGGGATTTTAGCTCCACTTATTACAGTAAGAAGTACAAATTAAAGCAAAAGTCTTCACTAAGATATATTTTTTTTTCCTCCTAACTTGAAAACTGGAAATTGTGAAAATGAAACCTGCATAATTCTTCTTGGAAAAGTCTTTACCTCCCAATATTACTGCATCTGACATTATTATCATTGATTATTGTTAATACTTTTTAATCAACCTTAATTTTTGTGTTGTCTCAACTAGAAGGAATCATGATAATAGCGTTATCACTATTGTTATAAATACAATTTTTATCAGTTATCATGTATATTGTTGTTGATGATAATGATGAATATTATTATTAAGGAGGAGGAGGAGAAAAACATTTCATATTGGGATTATAGCTCTTCAGTTTTTAATTGAATAATTAATTTAGAAAAATAGTTATTTGTTTTTATTTTATGTTAAAAAGTAATAAAAGAGCAAGAAAGATAATGTTTTTGCCTTGGGACTGAATATGAAAAGACTGATATGAAACATAATGTTCTTTTATAGAAAAAAACAAGTAGCATAATTATCCCCCCTCCACCACCATTTATTGTCCTTGTGCTTATTATTGTAATTATTAATACGGCTGCTTACCCAATTATTAAATGTAGTATTCGTTTTTCATTTATTCTTTTTTCCATTTAATTTTATTCCTAACTTAGCCATGACAACAACAGGCTAAATTTATTAGCAAATTTTTGTTTTTGTTTTGTTTTGTTCTGCTAAAACTCCCCCCAATTGTAAACTTAGATTTATTAAGGAGCATTTTCTTTTTTGTTTTTTCAATAAACCTATAGTGAAGTGAACTATAATTTGTATTAGGTGATGTTACCCTTGGTCACCAGTGTGTAGTGGGAGGAGTTACTATCTGTTAAGACTGAGGTGGAAAACTTTCAAACTAAATGAATCCGACATTTTTGAAAATGAGAAACTAATTTCAAAATGTGGATGATTTTTATATCTATAACAATATAGATTACAAAAAAGTGAGAGAAATATTTATGTTTAGATAGTTCAAAAAGAAGAAAGAAAATGTACTCTGTGTGTGTGATTGCTTGATATGCACATGGTTTGTTTGAAATAAAGTAGTTGGTTTGCTGGGGACTAAGAAGTCTCTTGGAAAGGAAAAGTACCACTGTTGTTGCTACATGATTGAGCAAAGTAGAGAGAGTGAGTTCTTCCTTTTATAGTCCCTAATAAAATACCACTTAGTAGGTATCCTGGTAGACAAGTATTTTTTTGTATGAAAAATTAAAGGACAATTTTTTTTTATTTTGAGAAATTAATTTAAACTTCTGTTTCCCATGTTTAATTTACTGTACATGCTCATACTGGTCAGAATATATTCTGTCTTGGTTATAGATTTATAAAGAGGAAATAAACAAACACACAATAAATGAATTTAATGTTTTAGGAAGTTAAATGTCCCTACTTTACATCATTACAGTGGTAATCTTAAAACCTAATTAATTATTTATTAGCCTTTCTCTTAAGTGATAAAATTTAAAACACACACACACACATTCTTAATAAAATGTTTAGAAGTTGCTATATTTATGCAAGAAGAGTTCTCAATATCAGAAATAGACCATTTGTAGATACAAAGAGTGTGGCTTGATGACTGTCAGTTACTAAGTAATTAGTTACTAAGTAATTAATTACTTAGTAAGTAAACACCAGACCATCTGCTGATTACTTAATGAGATGTGCATCTGATTTCCGTGATACACACACACATATATATTATCAAATATAAATAAATGTACATGTAAGTAATCACACACACACACACACACACATATATATCCTATTGTATAAAAAACAGTGTTCAATGCAATATAAGAGAGAAAGGTTGACCCAAGCCTTATAAGTGAAATTGGGTAGACCGAATCCTTGGGATCCATCAATGGTTATGTTAGCTTGAAGTCACATGTCATCGTTACAGAGTGTTTGTGCATGCTATCCAGAAATTGTAACTACGGTCCACTCAGTATTGTTGCAGTATAAACCACAGCAGGTAGGCTCTGTGGATGTTAAACAAATACAAATGTACCTCAGCAGGCATCTGTAATGGGGTTTAGCTAGCTGTCCTAGCAGACTTGCATCCTCGGATACAAGTGGTTGCACCATATATATAAACACACACGTTATTTTTTATTACTATAAAAGTTATTTTTAGTGGGTACATGTATTTGTGTTGTGTTCTCTGTTTTATATTTTCTTAAACAGTGAAATTCATGTTAACCAAACTGGATCAAAAACTTCTACAAAAGGAAAATGTACACCATGGCAGAAATCAAAACTATTCCTTGATGGAAAAATGGTATATGTGTATATGGCTGTGTGGATGAGTAGTTAGAATGTTAGTGGTCTAACCATGAGACCCGGGTTCAAATTTCATGATTTTTGATTTGTCTAGTAAGTGACTTCTTGATAATATTGTCCTGGGAAAAGGATCTCTCCATTCATCACCATTGGGAAGTGCCTGAAAACCATGAGTTAACCCAAGCTATGTGAATTAAATTGGGCAGGTGAAATTGTCTAGAAACTGTTGATGGTTTGTGCAAAATTATTAATCATCATGACCAAGGGTTTAAGCATATTGGTTTGTTCAAAACTGTTGATCATGATGGATGATGAGCTCTGTCTTAGAAATTGTAACAAATGACTGCTTATCATAATTACAGTATAAACCACAGGTTAGATTTGTGAATGCTGAAGAAACATAACTGTACCTGAGCAGGTATCTACAACAGGGATTAGCTAGTGATCATTACATAGAGGCCTACTTGGAAACAAGCACTAGTCATTATATCTATCTTATATGTGTGCATACACAAAGAAAATGACAAGATAAAGAAACCTGATTTCATTTTATTTTTTTCAACTAATTTCATTGCCAGTATTTAATGTTATAAATAATCTTATTTCTTTAATATTAAATACTTCCTTGGTGTTCTGTTTATAACTTGTTTATAAGTTGTGCCATAAATTCTTTGTCTGTATTTTTTAGATCAGAGTTTAAAATTATTATCCACTGATTTACTTGGGTTAATGTTCTTATCCTTGTTAAAAATACAACATTTGAGCTACTGTAGTTTTCAGCTTTCTTCAGGTGATTGTCATAAGTCGTAACCATTTAGGAATACTGAACCAAAATCTTTATTCCATCTATGGTGGTAGATTGTTCTCATTCTGTAGTTCATGCTAGAGGATATCTCAATGTTTTCCAAGTTAATTTATCTTTGTAATGTTATTCCTCTATTTAACCTAATCAGGATATATAACTTTACACTGTTTTGTAATTAGATGTTGAAATTTTTGGTTGTAAGCTTCATGGTTTTCCCTATTTAACTAAAAGCCCCCCTCCGTGTGGTGCTCCTTTCTATGCTAGGACTACTGAGGTGGTTATTAGAACCTATCGTGCTCTGATTCTTTCAATTGCCTTATCTGAGTGTGCTTTTCTGTTATTATTGTGGAGTGATTTCACAGTGGAGACTAGTATTTGTACTAAGTCGGTCCTAAAATAGGTTCGACGTACAAAACGTTAGGAACTTGATATAATAGGTATAACACAGAGTAATCTAGTTGTGGTCGCTGATACTTTTGTATTCGACTAACTGTTGTCCGGCATCAACTCACCGACTGCTGCCTGACTGACTCACTCGTTACTCTTACTACTCCTACTTATTATAGGTGGGAGAGTCTATTAACTATAGAATAGGTGTGTTCCACTATAACAGTTATTATGACTTTATTTCACAGGGGTTAGTGATCTCTTTTCTTTTCACATAGGCATAACCGGATTTCATTGTCTTTTCCCAGATCATGGCTTTTTAAAATATTTCTCCACCCTTAAGAATGAACTAGGTTAGCTTTTTTTTTACACCCTGCTGCAGCTTCATTTTTATGTTGTCTTAGGTAGGTTTGGTTTGGGAGATAACTCTCTGAAGGGTGAAACTACTTCTGAAATCCACATCATATGGAAGCCTTTAAGAAAATCAGAACATAAGGACTCACTCAAAATCTACACCACTTAATTACACTACAGGTAGAGTTGAAGGTACAGGTACATATTCAGGTTGAGTTGAAGAGAAAAATAAACAACATTAGGTTTAAAACTTCAAATTTCTGTCATTAAAAGTAGAAAAGATGGCCTAGTGGATAAAATTTTTGGTTAAGCAGAACTAATTACATGGCAGTCATTCATTCAGTCCCTGGATTGAGTTGTGCAAAAAGTATGTGGAAGAGATGAACAAGATTGCAAGGATGAATTAATAGATACTTGGTTTGAAGTCCTAGAAGGTATCAGTTAGCACAGACACGGACAATTCCAATATGTGGCACCACTTGGAAGTGATTGAAAATCATGGGTTGACCCAAGCCTTGTGAGTGAGGCAGAAAAATTGTTTGGAAGCTGTCAGTGGTAGTGTTAGTACAAAGTCACAAGTCATTGGGATTTAGAGCTTGAGGATACTGGCCTTGTTCAAAAGATTTTGATCATGTCAAATATGCAGTCTCTCTCAGACACTCTAAGGCCCATACAGTATAGTTGCAGTCTAAACAATGGGTTGACACTGTTGGTGTTGAAGAAATGATTATGAATATCCACAGCTTCCTATCCTTTGTAACACTTAGTAAGGTTTGTATTCTCACCATCCCTCCCAATCCCTGTTCTGCTATCCATTTACACAAGCTTGTTGGGTAAGTTATTCTGCTTCCCAATCTCTTGCCTTCCATATCCCTGTGAGTGTCAAGTTCTCTAATCCTTTTTCCCTCATTATGTGTCCTTGTAATTTCAACTCTTTCTGATGCTAAGTATAAGCCTATCATCTGCTTCACACACCACTCTTGTCTTTAGTACAAGAATAGAAGTTTTTCCCCTGTTTCTTGTTTAGGATTGAGTATCTGGTCCCTTCTAAAGTCTACTTCAACTCTACACTTCTAACACCTCTGCCTAAACTGTAAAATTTTATTTACTATTTATTTATTTCAATTTGTTCTTTTTTTTTTCCTTCAAAAGGAATAAGATAGGTTTGCCTATCATTCAGTTCACACTTCATCCCAGTTTTTTTTTTTTTAACAGGAGTAGAGGTTTATCCTTTGCTTTCTGTTTAGGATTGAGTTTCTGATTCCTTCTAAAGTCATTCTCTTTCACTCACAATAGCCCCTTACATCATAGTGGCATTATTGCCTTGCTTAGGGGGAATTGATTTTTTTAAAAAAAGAAGAAAAACATCCTTTTCTTTTTCCAATTTTCCTTAAAACTTCCCTATTACTAACTTGTTCAGCCCATAGTAATCTCAGCATCTTTCTGTAGAAACACTTTACTGTTTCCTCAAATCTCTTTTTCATCTGTGAGGAGATTGTACAGCATTCACTGCCATAGAGGAGGACTGATATTATGTAAAAATTCAGCACTCTTTTCTTTGTTTCTAATCAGTGGTACATTGTAATAAGTTTTATACTAAAATTAGTTTAACAAGAATAAGATATTGGTCATTTTGATAAACAAACTTGAGTACTTTTGGCTCTGTATCTTTATTATGCATGAGTTGATTCATTTATGATAACAAAAAGGAATAAATATGATTAAAAAAATATTTGGTGTTATTCAGCTAGACTGCATTCTGTATTATATAATTGCCTGGAATGATACAAATATACAAAATAAGATATTAATTTGGCATAATTTTCACATATCCTTAAAAACCTTATACTTTGGTTTTCCTCTTATTTCAAATATAATGGTGCTACTTTATTTTACACACTGTTGTTCAGATCTTCATCAGTTCATGTGACAGTTGCATAAATATGCAAATTAGGATATTAATTATGAAATCAGTCATTATTCATTGCCATCAAATTATCAATGAGAGAAAAGTTGATTGTTATCTCCTAACTACTTAAAAGAAAGAAAAAAGAAATACTGCTTAAAATCTTAACCCTAAAAAGAAGAGGCAGAGACTGTAAGCATTCAAATCCCTAATATTTTTGATTAACTAGTGATATTCTATGGATAGGCAGCCTTGCTCATGAATATTCATCAGTCTAATTATTACATTATTAAATATTCATGAGGTATCCCTTTCCTTGTTTAGACTCACAAGGAGCAAATCATCATAAGTTATATCATACTTGCTGTTTTCTTTTTTTCTTCAAGAATGAATGGATAGTCTAAGTGTTCTCTTCATTATATTTTAATATTGGACAATGCTTTTTTTTTTTTTTAATCATTCTACCCCAAGTGAGGCAATAAAGCCACTAAGATGTAAAATGTTACTGAGTGTGAAAGATATAAGAAAAATAAAAACATTATTAAAGAGAGAGAACAATAAAAGAATGGGAATTAAAAAGACAGATTATTGACATTGCATTTAAATTTTTGAAAAATCAAAGTTGATTGGAAAGCCTGAGGCAGAAAGAATTCCACAAGTGAGGTAAGAGAAGAAACTATTAGCATAGAACTTATGGTTACATCTAGCAATTTCAACTGTAAAAAGATGAGACCTAACTGCCAATCTAATACAATGCTTAAATTTGTAAAGTTGTGATGCCAAAGAAGGAAGGTCATCAGAACTATTAACATGAAAATCTCTGTAGAAAATTATCTGTCCCACTAATAAAAAAACAGGGAATATTTTGATTGGGGAATAATTTTTGTGGATTAACATTCATCAAACCTTCCACTACCCGTGACATTAGTCAGAATCAAAAAAAATTTTTTTAGCATTTTAGAAGGGGTTCCTGTTCATAATATAGAGTATAAAATCAATTCCTGATTTCTTAAAGAGTTATCTGTACTTTTGTTTTATTTACAAAAATGACAGAATATATAAACAGTAAAGGATAAATAGAAAAATAATACTGTTTTAAATCTTTGAGAAATTGTCATATAAAATGTGGCATAGCTTGCATTAAAAATGCAAAACAGGAATGCAGTTATAATATTTTATACCTAGTCCCACTAGGAAGTGTTTTAGCAGAGGACGGAAAGCGTGATGCTGAAATCCAAGGATACATAGAGATAACACAAAAGTACCTTACGAAAGCTAAGCAAAGTATTAAGAAACAGGAAAATTTCATTAGAAACAAAGAAAAGAATACTGAACAGTTAGATGATGTTAGTCCTTCTATATGGTAGTGAATACTGGACAACCTCCTCACAGATGAAGAAGGGACTTGAATCAACCAAAATGTGGTTCAACAGAAGGATGCTAAGAATATCATGAACTGAATATGTGACCAATGACAGAGTTTAAAAGAAAATGGAAACAAAAAGGACACCTACTTAGAATCAGAAAGAGGCAGCTGAAAATTCTAGGGCACTTAATGAGGAAAGAGGGCTTAGAAAATTTGATACTCACAGGATAGATTGGGGGCCAGAGGAAAACAATTCATAACCGACTTAGTGAGCATGAGTAAATGGATGGCGGAACAGTTTTTTAGGATAGATAACAAAAAAAATTATTAAGAGCTACAACAAGAAGAAATCCTGGAGAGCCATGATTGCCAAAATCCTGAAGAGACACAGCACATAAAAGAAGCCATCTCTACTAAAAGCAAAGGATGTTGTCAACCTTGTTTGCAGGTCGCACAAAATCATTTAACGAATGGCATGCCATTCACAAGCTACATATTGGGCCACAAGTATATAATGGCTTACAGCCACATCACATTGAAATACTAGTTCCTGTACAATCACCAAAGTTAAGCCCAGTCAGTACCTGGGTGACCACTTGAGAATATCAGGTGCTGTAACCTTGGAAAATGGCTTGGAATTTCTTATTAGATATTTGAGTTCCAATTCTTGTTTGGTTCATTATATTCACTTATGCACAAATAATCTGGGGAAAGATATGAATCTACCTGTTCTCCGCCAGCTATGGGTTAATTAGTAAGACTTTTATCACAAAATCATTATTATCTTAAAAAAAAAAAATTCTTACAATCTGAAAATATTTCTGACTTTAAATAATCTACAAAATGTTGATAAGCTGTAAAATATAAATCAATCAATAAACAAGTATATAGGAATTTCAGAGAGGTAACATTTTTGACTAAATTAAAAAAAAAAAAAAAGCCCTCCTCAGAGAGAAAACATAAATGGAATAAAAATCTCATTATAATCTAAAGTAGTTAGCTGTAGAGATAATTAATTCCTAAAATGAGAAAATGATTGTGAACATTTGCTAATAAAAATAATGTAGCTCAGTTAGGAATTTTAGAATCTTTTTTTTTTTTTTTTTTTTTTTTTTTGAAGAATTTTAATAAGTTAGTAAAACCTAAAGGAAAATGGGGAATTTTTAGGGATTTTTATGTTAAAATTTTTTTTTTTTTAATCAATTCACCCCAAGTAAAGTGATAATTCCACTAAGACACAAGGGGCTAGTGGGAATGAAAAAGAATGACAAGACTTTAGAAGGAGCTGGAAACCCAATCCTAAACAGGAAAACAAAGGATAATGCCTTTTTCTTGTTCAAGAGACCAAGAACGAATGTGAACCAGATGATAGGCAAACCTATCTACTCCTATTGAAGAGAAAAAAAATAATAAACTATTAGAGTTCAAAAGACATTAAGATATATAGAGTTGGAGTAGAGCTTACATACAATGGTAATAGTGAAATTAACTGTCTCCATACAGGGAAGCATTCAACTTTTATTAGGTAAACAGTGTTGCTCTCAGTTGAAATTCCTAAAATGTTTCTCTTAAGACAGTTTTAAAGGTAAACAATTTTTCTCAAGTCCTATGTTATCGTTCTTTCTCATATTGATGGAAGTTTCCTTCCTAACCTTTTGTTTAAGATGGTGGAGAATGTTATGTTGATTATATCATTATTTTCCCTTATAGTTGCATGTAATATCGATTTTAGTTGCTGGAAGTCTTCAAATGATATGGTTTTTGTTATTTGGAAAATTTCTTTGTTTAAGATTCTATTGTTTCACTCTGTAGGACCTAATGAAGAACTGTTCTTCTTTGAGACCAAAAGGATTCATTTGCTTGAAGCCATTTTTAGTCATTGATATGAGAAAATGGCTGTAAAAGATTTTGTGATTTAGAAGGAATGTACATTTATTTGCAGATGTGCATGTATTTCTATTATCAGTATTTTATTTAGATTTAGGATCTAAAAAGAGAATTATTGTATTTTTATCCTTATTTTGTGCTTGTGTTAAAAAAGTCTTATCAAGTTTCTCTTCATGAAGTAACAACTTAACCTGATTCACCTTTTATTTTATTTTTTAAAATTCTTATTGATTTATTTTCACACTGGAGTTGGATAAAATATTGTGGCTTGTCATAGCCCATAAAAACACATCCTCCTCATCCCAATATTGCTCAGAGAACCAACCAACCAGCCAGCCATGTTGGCAAATATAATTGCCCTATCAGGAAAATGGTGCACTCAGACACCATCTTGCCATCTTCAGGTTATGGACTTAAGCTACAAGGCCTATGCTCTGCAACTTTTTTCCTTTTAATGTATTTTTCTTTTCTTTCTTGAACTGTAAGCCCACCCCTAAATGCAAAATGTGTGTACATTTAGTCTTAAAAAAAAGAGAAAGAATTGGCATCATCTGTCTCCCACTTAGCCATATTTCATCGTTTCTGATTTTAATGTTGGACATGATGTATGGTGACATCCTCACAGCCTGACTAACAGAAGAGTAGAGGTGACGTCAGTGTAGGTAAAGATATAAGCAGTTTATGGGAGAGGGATATTCACTTCTAGTGCAAAGTAAGATAATTGTACCATTTTTTTTCTATTTTTTATTACTACCTCCTACATACACACACACACACATATATATATATATATATATATATATATATATAAAAATGAGCACCGTACAAAATGCAACAGTTAATTTTTATGTCTTTCCCTCACCTTATCTCAATATTTTCTTAACTTTTCAAGTCTGTTCTCTTTTGTTCATCCTATTCAAGTTCCTTTCTCATTCATTTGTTCTTTTTTATATTTTTTATTTTATCATTCACTTTTTAGTTCCTTCCTTTTTTTCTTTCATTTTCTTATCATTCTTAGATTTTTTTCTTTTCCTTTTTCTCTCTTAATCTCACTTTTAACATTTATTCTTTAGTCTATTTTTTCTTTTCAGTTTCTCTCCAGTCCTCATCTTTCTTCACTATTCTTTTTGTTTATCAACATTTTTCTCTCTCCTTTCTCATTTTTCACATTCTTTTCTTTTGTTTCTTCTTTGTATAATCTTTCCTATCTACATTTTTTATATTCTGTTCAGATAATTTTTTTTTATTTCCAACCTTTTTTTCATTTTTTCTTCTTTTTCCTTCCTTCCTTCTCTCTCATACATACATATATACATACTTGTGTTTGATCTTCTTTCCTTTTATTTATTTAATGGTAATTTTTTTCACTCTATATATTTTTTTTTTTTTTACCTTTATTTCTTTTTTTCTTCTGCTTTCCATAATCTTTGCTTTTTTTTTCTTCTATTTCTATACCTCTCTTTTACTATGAGATTTTTCTCTTTTCTGTATTTCCTCATCTTTGCTTCATTCACCTTTCTTCTTTTTACTTCCTCTCTCTCCCAATTCTTCTCTTCCTCCATCCTCCCCCCCATCCCTCTTTCTCTATCTCTCCTTTCCTCCTTCTCTCTCTTCATCCTCCTCCTTCTCTCTCTTCATCCCTCCTCCTTCTCTCTCCCTCCATCCCCCTCCTCCTCTCTCTCTTCATCCCCTCCTCCTCCCTCTCTCTCCCTCCATCCCCCTCCTCCTCTCTCCCTCCCTCCATCCCGCTCCTCCTCCTCTCTCTCTTCATCCCTGCTCCTCCTCCTCTCTCTCTTCATCCCTGCTCCTCCTCCTCTCTCTCTTCATCCCTGCTCCTCCTCCTCTCTCTCTTCATCCCTGCTCCTCCTCCATCCTCCTCTTGCCAACCCTCCTCTCTCTATCCCTTTACCTTCTCCTTCTCCTTATTTCTCTCTCTCTCTCTCTCTCTCTCTATATATATATATATATATATATATATAAAATGTGATTTTTTTCGTTTTTATCCTTTCTTTCTTTTTCTTATCTTCTCTAATACTCTCCTTTTTTCTCTTCATTTTCTATTTTTCTTCTTTTCATTACTTGTTTCCTTTTCCTTATTTGTCTTTACTCTTCACTCTTGTATGTTCTTACCATCTGCAAGATGATTATGATGAAAATTATCCAGCTGATGAAAAGAATGTGTCAGTCAGAATCAGGGAGGTGTTGTCAACATGTACAAGGACATGGACTCCTCTCTGGAGATAAGAATAGGTAAAGGAAATTAAAAGCAAAAAAAGAAAGATGATTAACTACTCTGTTTAAATTTCTTTTATTTCCTTACTGCACCTGTGCTTCTCCTGTGAGTGTTGACGTAGGCCAATAGGGTAAGTGACACTTTGAATAAATAGACAATAACATCATTCTACGTTTCTTTCTTTTTCTTTTTTTTTCAAAAAGAACACATTTTGAAAAAGAAAAAAACTCCACACAAAGTGGACAAAGTCTTCATCATGCAGAATCTATTTTATTGGCTAGGACATAGATCTAGTGCAGGCCAGGAAAATATATGATTAGCTCAAATTCATTTAAAATCTGGCCAATTAATTTCATTGCTGACTTTGGATATTTGCATTCAACATGAATTGATGTCAACTCAGAAAATAAAGAAGGAAATAGATAAATATAAGAAAGATTTTCATGTGACAAACATGATTCTTTTCTTTATTATTCATTTTATAAATTGTGGATAAAGCTTTTTTTTTTTTTTTAATCATTTAACCCCAAGCAAGGCAATAAAGCCACTAAGATGCAAGAGGTTACTGAGTGTGAGAGAATATGAGAAAAAGCAAACATTACTAAGGAGAGAAAACAAAGAAGAATAAGATTGTTTTATAGAGAAAAAAAAGGACAAAATAATTATCACTATCATCTATAGCAATACAAACTGAACAGTAAGTGGCTATGACTAAGTTGTAATGTGGCCTTAGGGTTGACCACTGTAAGTACATGTAGAAGCACCTATTCATGCATGACATAGAACTGCATAAACCCTGATATTATGTAACTGTTGACAAGAGCAGCCTCTCTAAACACTAACAAAGAGTTTGGTATTCTTACTATCAGTCGGGATGCAGCAACCAGAAAACTGCCCACCTGGTACCCTTACAATGAAAAGTCACAACCACTGATTAGTCAGATAATGTAAAAATTGAGTTAAATCATTAAAGCCATGCAAGACAGAGAAGACCTGGTAAACCATATCCTAAACAGGAAACAAGGGATAAACGTCTACTCCTGCTCAATAAACATGGAAGAAGTACTAGCCAAGCCATAGGTGAATCTATCTACCCCTATTAACTGCAACTTTTGTGATGTAACATGATTTGACTTTTTTATTCCTTTATTTTTCAGTAAAAGACTACAGTAATTTGTAACTTTTTACATGAATGTTTTTCATTGGATTAGCAGTGTATTTCTTTAGGTGAAGAGATAAATTCTTTCTTTTATCATTTAATTTCATTCTCTCTCAAATTTTGAAAATAAAGAATAATTTATTGAATGATTTGTTTCTATGGTTTATCAAACCTTTGTAAGTTATTTAAAGCAAGAAGATATTTTTAGGTTGAAAGATTTTTTTATTTTTGAGATAATAATGGTTTAATGATACAAGTCTTACTAATTAACCCATAGCTGGGGGAAGAAGAGGTAGATTCATACTTTTCCCAAGGGTATTTGCATGTAACTGGAATTAGAACTTAGCTCTCTAATTAAAAACTTCACTGCCATTATCCATTACACCACCACAAGCCCATTCAAGCTTATGGCACCTGGTATTCCCAACCTGTCATCAATTTAACTTCGGTGATCATATGGGAACCTCTGTTTCAATGTGATGTGGCTGTAAGCATGAAAGTAAAGAAAAAGGAATCAAATAATTGAGTAGCTATAGTAATCATTGTCATATTATGTCAGATATTTCTTATTTGCAGCAAAACTCACCTTTTAATTGTGGACTTGATCAATTTAGACAGGTGTCCATATTTAAGAAAATGAGTTCTTTCTAATATATGTTATGAACAACTTTTCTTTAATATGAATTGTAGTATTATCCTGGAATAAGAATTTAGCCTCAATTTAAAAAATATGAAAATTTATTGTAAAATTTTAACCTTTTTGTCTCATTCTTATTTGTGGTCTGTCTTCTTTTTTTTCTTTTTTTTTTTTGTAGTTCTTTGCTATTTTTCTTTTTCCTTTTCTTTTTATTTACCTTATTCTCTATTATATTCTCATTTTCTCTTTTCCTGTCTTTCTATCTTCAGCTCTCTCTCTCTCTCTCTCTCTTTCTTTCTTTCTTTCTTTGTATATTCTTTGACTTTTCTCACCCATCTATTTTTTAGACTCTCACTTTTATTCACTTTATATTCTTTTATTTTCTTTCTTATTTTTATCTCCTCCTTTCTTCTCTAAATTCATTTCGCTTCTTTCAATCACTGTATCTCTTCTCTCTGCACTGATTGATTACCTTATGATGTCACATAAGAAAATACCTGTTCCTCTTCTATGCATCGTGTCTCTTAAGAACATTGGCCATCATGGCTCCACACAATTTCCTGTCCTTCGTAGCTCTTAATTTTGTCTTTTTGTTATCTCTCCTAAAGCCTGCTCTGCCATCCATTAACTAAAGCTTGCTCAGTAGGTTGTGCATTGTTTTCCTCTATCCTTCTTACCCTCAATCTATCCTGTGAGTATCAAATTTTTGAAGCCCTCTTTCCTCATTATGTGTCCTAGAAATTTCAAATGCCTCTTTCTGATGTTAAGTATAAGTGTACTATTTGTTTCCATTTTCTATAAAATTTCATCATTGCTCACATATTTGGTCCCTTGAATTCTCAGCATCCTTCTCTAGAACTACATTTCTAACGATTCTTGTCTCTTCTTCCTCTGTGAGGAGATTGTCCAGCATTCACTGCCATATAAGAGAACTGGTATTATATAACAGTTCAGTACTCTTTTCTTTGTTTCTAATGAAATTTTCCTGTTTTTGTAATCAGTTTTTAAATGTTTTATCACTGACTTTGTGTTTCTCTCTACCAATATGCTTTTTGGCTATTGGAAAAAAAACTTTTGTTAGATTTTCATTAGATTAACCTATTTGGTGACTGCAGAGAATTTAGTGAGATCTACATCTCCTATACATGCTCAATGGTATTTAAATCTGGTGGGTGAAGCTATAACATAGCATCTGGACACCAACACAGTGTCCCTGGAGAGAGAGCTGCATTATCTTGCTAACAAAAAACATCTACATCGGGAAATATGGCAAGTTTAAAGAGAGTATGAAATGGTCTAGACAGACTCCAGTTTTTGTATCAACCCTTGCCAACACCATAAGAACATACCCAATAACATTATAGGGCCATCACTAGCTTGCACAACACAATGCCGACAGCCTGGATATCCAAAACTCATGTGATTATCTTATACATGTCCTTGACTGTTTGCTTAAAATAGCTGAAAATTGGACTTGTCTGACCAGAAGACCTGCCACCAGATTTTCATAGTTCTGTAGTAATATTATATGGCTGTTAAAAATGGCTTTAATCAAACAAAGCATGTAGGCTTTGGTAAGGACTACCCTTCTTTGAACCTTGTAGACTGGCACTACAGAATCACAAAGAACAGTACCAAATAACAGAAACCACATCACTTGAGAACTTTCAACAGCTAAAATGGATATCACATGTAACTCAATAATGACATAATTAAGAACTTAATGGACCACACTTCATCAACAAAAAGTTAGGAAGGACCCCCCCAAATCATCATTACTGGAAAGAGCAATAACATTGCACTTGAGAAACATACTTTCCTGAAAAATTGTTTTAATAGAAAGGTTTTATAAATTTCAACTAGCAGTAGCACACTAGCTATTTAGTCAATGAATGCCAAATGTTTCCTTATAAGGAAAGCATTAATATTACTATTACCATCTTTGTACGCCTTTCATACTCAACCTATTTCTTGATGGAGATTGCTTTTTTCATGCAAGATAATGTGAGCTTCATTCACACTGTGTTAATGACACCAAACAACCCTGTGCTAACTTTCAAGTACTACAATACCCTCTGCTCACCAGCTTTAAATCCCATTGAGTATATATGGGACACTGTAAATAATGGTACTTTTGTTGGTTGATGACTATGAAACCCTAATGTGTTTATGATTATATCTACATACCTTTTATAACGTATATTCTGTTATTTATGCTTACATTAATTCCTAGCCACTGACAATCCATCCTTCCTAATTTTCAAATGCAACATGCTGGTTGAATGCTGAAATGTGCTAAAACAAAATTCACTGTTTATTCGTTGGGGATTTTTTTTTATCTCCCACCAGAAATATTTGTTAGATTTAGTCATTCTTTACAATAAGTTGAAGAATGGAGAAATAGTGGCAAAGTCATTTGGCAGTGATAAGAAAGAAAGCCCCAAACCTTGTCTCCATTTGCTATGTTTAGTTGCACTTGTCACTAAAATAAGCAACATTATTGTTTTCTTTTTTTTCTCCTGTCAGAATTTGTTGTTAATCATTAGGATGAATGAAAGTTTTGACTATTTGTTTAATAAATCCTGCTTATGCTATCACAGATTATATAAACAGTGAGTTAATATTAGTTAATTACTATATAACAAATGTGAAGGAATTATCTGTCTTGACCCCTGTTGTTATAAAATGGGGCATTAGAAGTCTTTTTCCATGTATAATGAATTGATATTTTTTTACAGAAATACACAGATGGTTACCATCATTTTTGTATCATATATACAATACATTCAAGTCAATATTAACACTAATTTGTGTTGTATCAATTATTTTCCTGACTCCCCAAAATATGAAGTTCAGGGAATGTATTAAAGGCTTTATATATATATATATAATTTTATTTTTTTCCAATAAACACTTTAAATAAAGCAAGAACTCAAAGAAAGCTAAAGATTCATTCATTAGTTGTATTTTAAAAGCCCCTCTACAAAAATGACATCAAAAATAAAATGTTTTATCACATTATTTAAAAATACACTGATTCTTTTTCACAATTTTTATTAATAAATATATATACACGCACACATACAACTTCCTAAAATTTGACTGAACAACATTTTTGTTGGTCAGGTTGAGAACTTTTCAACACACTGTGTGTGTGTGTGTATATATATATATATATATATAGAGAGAGAGAGATAGTGGGAGACTAATTTCATTCATATATATATCCAACTAACTAAAAGTTTCATGCAAAGATGTGATCCTTAGATGTTTCAAAGAATAAATATTACTTGTAGTAGAATAACTTGGAAGACTGTTTTATCAATTATTATTAGCAAACTCATAATTGTGTGCTCCATAATATTTTACTTTCTACTAAGTTAATTTGTAAAACACTATGTAGATATTTTAATGCCGTTATATCTCATCTCTTGTATAGCTGTTAAATCTGGTCACTATATCAAGACATATATGTTTCAAGTAATTTTCACAATAAGAATAAATATGGAAAATCCAGTACTTAAATTATATACTTACAGCACTCCAAGGGATGGAGTGGCGAATGCACAAAATTTGATCAATTTTCCTGCTTTAGAAGGTATATATATATATATATATATATATATATATATATATATATATATATATATATATATATACTTTTTTAAACTAATGAATTTTTATTTATCAATCCGACACATTTTTTCACCATTTTATTTTTAGTGGATACTCTTATTTTAGTAGACACTCCATTTATTTATTAAACACTATATTTATTTTATTTTTGTCTACTGGCATGAATATTCAAGAAATCTTATTAAAGAAGAATATGTGCTCATCAGCAAGATTCAAACCTGCATCCCTCTGGGCAGAGGGAATTTGTTGTTAAATCCAATACGTCTTAACCAACTTGGCTACAGAGCACCCTTGCCAACTGATATGTCCTGGAAAGGGATATATTTGATTGAAGTAGCAAAGTGGGTTTGGCTACTGTAACCAAGTAGTACACGGTAGCAGTAATCAACCGGTACTCATCGTAGTCACAGGTGATAGGTGTAGACCAATAGGATAGCCAATGGCGTAGTCCAATGGGCGTCGTCATAGACTTAAACTCTTGGTCTCTCTGTCAGTCTGTATTTATGACTGACATCAGCCAATCATATTCCAGTGAGGGGGAACACAGGTGTATGCATATTCCATTATATCATCAATCAAGCAAAGTTTGAACAGTGCCTTCAAGCAAAATCATTTTTATCAATAATTCATGTACCACTTGTTGTAGTAGAATAACTTGGAAGTGTTTTATAAATTATCATTAGCAAACTCATAATTGTGTGCTCCATAATATTTTACCTTCTGCTATACTAAGTTAATTTGTAAAACACTATGTAGATATTTTAATGCTGTTATATTCTCATCACTTGTATAGCTGGTCACTATATCAAGATACATGAAATGGTTCAAGCAATTTTCACAATCATGTATTTATTCTACAACTCCTGTGGCAGAACCATAAAATCCTGAAAACTTGGTTATGGTGGACTGGTGATAGAATCTGCATGGATGCTTCTAGGTCAGATGTTCTATTGATAACTGGAATATGGTAGTCTTGCTCATGGTCACCTGAGGGAGAGGTAAAAGGATAGCTTGGTGGACTAAACTCCAGTTCAGTGGACTCAAACCCTTTGCTACTGACTGGTCCAAGTGATGTCATTTGTTTGCTGGAAGCAGATAATTTTCATGTTGTGAGTATTATGGGGAAAGTGTCCACTCCTCTTCCAACAAGCAGTTTTCCATGCCCCAATTGCAACAGTATCTGCACATCAGACGTCAGAAGTCACTAGCTTGTCCACATAACCTACTTTGTATTAATAGAGACTATCAAGATGAGGATACAGAATGAATTCTGTGAGACATTTCTAAAGAAGGAAGTGAAAATCAGTGTCACTCCTAATGGCTTGTGAAGACCAACATATTATTCTTTGAATGTTTACATGTGCTTCCTATTTATGACTTTCTCATGAGTTCCTTTCACAGTTACTGCTATGCACATAACCTTCCAAGATATGTGCATCTTTCACACAAATACATTTCTTGCCTTTCTCTCACTTCATTCCTATCTCTTTTCAGTCTCTCTGTTAATCCTTAATTCACTCTTCCTATTTCCATCTTCACTCTGCTTTCTTTCTTTACTTCTTTCTGTATATCTCTTTTTCCACTCCCTCTTTTCCATGTCCTCCCCTCTCCTTCTCAACTGCCCACCCACTTTGAGCATGTCCTAAACACAAAATCCATTAAGTTTTGTCTCGGAAGAAACAAGTCAACCATGATATTGACTTTTTTTTTCAGTTGGACTTTAATTAACACTCAGCTGTACATTTGGGAAAACTGCAAGACATGGATTGTCACTTTGAAATTAGTGTCAAAGAAACTCTAAACCCAACAAGTTTGAGTTTTCCTTTCTATTACCAATTGTTTTAGTCACATTTCATGGAATTTACTTGGCCTCACTCATTCCTCTTCTTTCAGCTGCTAATTTTCTTGTTCATATCTCCAATGTCTTCATTACACTTACTATCAATTGAGACCCTTACTGTCTGTCACTCTTTCAATTTATTGTTTTATGGTCTCTGTTGACACTGCTTGATCTGTAGACATTAATCCAAGCTCCTCTTCTACGGATCATGTTCCTTCAAGATGTGGATGATCATGGCTCTTCATAACCTCCTATCCCTTGTAAACTTTAGCAATGTTTGTTCTTTTGCCAAGCCTCCCACCCCATGTTTCACCATCCATTCAAGCTGTCTTTCCCTGTTCCTTTAGCATTTGATAATGGCCTGTGAGTCAATTTTCCAAACCTTCTTCCACATTATGTGTCCAAGAAATTTCATCAGTCCTTTTCATTTTCCATTTTCATTAAGACTTAGTTGCTTACATATTCTGTCCATGGTATTCTCAGCATCCTTCTGTAGAACTATGTTTCTGGTGCCTCCAGTTTTCTCTTCATCTGTGAGGCATTGTCTAGCATTCTCTGTCATATAAGAGGATCGATATTACATAATGTTTCAACACTCTTTTCTTTGTTTCTAATTAAATTTTCCTGTTTTTTAATACTTTAATTAACTTTTGATTGATTCATTCATTCATTTTCTATGGCTTAACCCTTTGCTAATTATTTAAAACTAGAAAATATCTTAGATTGTAAGGATAATAATGGTTTAGTGATACAAATTTTACTAATTAAACCATAGCTAGGAGAGAGGAGATTGATTCATACCTTTCCCAAGAATAATTGCAAGTAAGTGAATATGACAAACCCAACTGAAATTGGAACTCAGCTCTCTGATTAACAACTCCAAGCCATTATCCATTATATTGCCCACACATCCAAGCTTACAACATCTAGTATTCCCAAATGGTTACCTATCTAGGTACAGACCAGGCTGAACGTTGCTTAACTTTGGTGATTATAGAGGAACTGGTATTTCAACATGATCTAGCTGTAAGCCTTCTTAGCTTTTGAAATGAATCTTTTGCTCTTCCAATGCATGTTCGGATTTTGGAGCTGCAATTTCCATTATCTGTTAAAAACACATCGCATTTTAAACTTCTATATTTGTTTGATGTTGATTTCTCCAAGTCATAGTTCACAAATCTGAGCTCTACTTACACATAATTACTTATTTAGTTCTGGATTTTCCGTGAAGGTTTCATTCTGTCTTTCTCTTTCAACGTTCAACCTTTGTATCCTAAAATTATCCTAAGTTTTTGAAGTATAATGTAGCAAGATATGATGTGATGACCAAACCAAGTGTTGACTGGTTTGTTGGTTGGTTGTTTTGTTTTATGGCATATCAACCTCAGTTGGTCATTTAATGCCAACAAAATTTTTTAAATAGGTTCATAGCAATAGTTTAGAAAAAAAAGGTGTGTATGTATACATATATATTTGAACCATTTTTCAGTTACTCATATTTTTGAGTACAATGTAACTTAAGAATGTATAGCTATTTGTATTATTGGTAATTTATTTTTTTTTTAAGTATTGCTGATAATAATTTTTCCTTCAAAAATTATTGCTAGTAATAATTTTTTTTTATTACAAAGTATTTCTGGTATTAAAACCTATTTTCATTCAAGTTTGGGTATTAACTATTTGCCCATAGCTGGGACCCTAACAGGTGCTACCACCCCAGATCAGGGTGAACCAGGGAACACCAGCAATTAAGATGTAGTTCCATGCTCCTCAAAACTTCCTGATCAGAGGCCTTGTTGTTGGGTGTAGTTTATTGTCTTACCCAGGATGCAGATGTAGTTTGTCATACCCAGGATGCCAAATGTTGACAAATATTTTACAAAACTTGTAATTTTATTAAGCATGTGCAGGTAGTATAACAATTAGTGATACAAAAAGTGAAATTGGGGAGCTGAGTTCAAGTTTTGGCCAAGGTTGTTGTATTTACTTTGCACTAATGGTAGGCTGCTTATATCCAAGTATGCCTATCTGCTAGAGTGAATAATCAATCCCTGTTGCAGACGCCTGCTCAGGTATATTTATTCAACATCCACCTGTGGTTTATACTACAACTATGCTGAGCAGACCATAGTTACAGTTTTTGAGGGATTTTTTTTAACAGTTTTTAACACAATTTTTGGAATAATCAGCAATACACTCAAACCCTCAGTCATGATGACTTGTGACTTCATGCTAACACAACCATTGATGGCTCTCAAATAGTTCCATCTTCCCAATTTCACTCACAAAGCTTGAGTCAACCAATAGTATAGTTTTCAGGCACTTTCCAAAGGCCCATAACATTAAAAAGTCATTTTCCTGACAAATTGACCATGGTGAGATTCTGAAAGTAAATGTTCTAACCACTTGACCACACACCAATACTTTGCACTAATTCCCTTACAAATCCAACTCTCACAGTTATGGGTTAAATAATAAGGTAGACTTGTCTCTCTCGTCTCGGGTAGCAGCTAGTTTAAAAGGAGGGCTACTTTGAATTCTAAATCGTAGAGAAAGCAACAAGAATAGCCATGATGTCCCGAGATGTCAAGAAAAGGAATGTGTGGAGGGCTACGATCACCTATGTCTTGAAGGGACATGACTTAAAAAAAATCATGCTAATTATTTCTACTCCATCTACATGTCTACTTTAGACATGTATGAGATTCATTGTTGAAAGAATGTACTATTAAAGTAATTTTTTTTTTAAATTAAATGAGTGCATAGTAGATTTATTGGTTTGTTCGACAACAGGTACAAGGAAGATGAAAGAAGATAATCCAGCTTTGAATTTGGCTAATGCAAAAAGAGTTAATATCACTACTTAAATTGACTGGTCTGCTTATAAAAAAAATGGAAAAAATATTTTGGGGGGGGAATAATTTTTGTAGATTAACATTCAGTATATCTTCCTCAAGCAACATGTATTAGAATTGAAAAGTATAGATTTCTTTTTATCAGCTTAGGAATGCATACCTGTTAATAAAATAATGTCAAATTGATTCCTGGCTTTTTAAAGAGTTATTTGTATTAGTTTTTATTTACCAATGTCAAGTTTCCATCTCCAGACTTTATCTCCCTCATTTCTGTTACTGTTTGATAAAGTACATTTTGGGATATCATGTAGTAATATTTTCAAATTTAAATAAATTAATAAATGTATATATCCGTTTATTCTTCAATTAAGATAAATAATTATCCCTGTTTGTGAAAGTACCTCTGAAAAAAATTTTTTTTAAATTGAAATCGTTTTAATTATTGAAAGATAACATCAGTTATATGCAGATGTTAATGATAGAAGCAGTGTCAAAGTTAACATTTTTAAATATAAACTAAGTACAACTAACTCTTTAAAAAGTCTGAGATTCATTTGATAACTTTATTTATATTATGAACTGAACTTTTAAAAGAAAAATGAATATTTTTTGATTCTGAGAAATGTTGGGGCTTGATGAACTTTTAATGAATGTTATTCTATAAAAATGATTACCCCCCCCACTCACCCCAAAAATATTTCCCAATTTTTAGAAGTGGCCCAGTCAATTTAAGTAGTGTTAAGTAGTGAGAATCATATTATAATTTTGCGTGTTCCTATGTTAGTAATTTAGCATGTGCATTACACCCTACCATTACCTCAGATAAATAATGGACCATTACTGTTTTGACTGCAAGGGAAGAGAGAAGAAAAAGATATATCAGAAACACTATTTACTTTTATTAAGTAAAAGAAAGCATACGTAATAATAAAAAGGGAAGATGGAAGAGGTGATAACACTCTCGTGCATTTACTATTTGTTGCAGTTAAATAGAAAATCTTGGCAATTTTGAATCTTCACAAGAAGGTAATTCTTATTTCATCAAATAATGACCTGCATTCATAGCGAAAATTTTTATTACAATATCTTGTTAATGTTGTTAATATGAAATATTTAATGATGTAATAAGAAAAATTTCACAGAGATTTTATAGTCACAGAACTCACAAGGAGTTATTCAATCATTAACTTAAGAATTGTGATTCATCAAAAAATTCAAATAGGAAAACTGAAATTTTCAAAAGTACAACTAGTAGTTTTGAATTTGGTTCATGCACCTGAGGAAGGGATGTCACTTGAAATTCATTCACACATACCTTCTTCACTTTCATAGTAGTATGTATATGCAAGTCTTGTCTCTCATATGCATTACAAAGAAAGAATGCTCATGTCTAAGAGAAAATATTTGTAGTTGTACAATTCTTTTAAATTGAAATTAATGAAGGATTATTTTATCTCAATCCATGTTGCTTATTAGTAGAAAAATGACACAAGAATTGCAGATGAAAAACACTCAAAATAAGATGAAAGAAATAGAAGTTAAAAATTAATAATGATTGACAATGCTTCCTCTAAAATATTCCTGGACTAATTAAAAATAATACAATAGAAATAAACAAGATGGGTGCATATTATTGATTGAAGAAGTAGAGAATGGAGCTGTGGCCATAATTTGAACAACATACGTTTTACACTGAGAAATCAATGTGGGTGCTGTGACATGTTCACTCGTATAAGGGATACAAGTTCAAATCTAGAGGGATACTGATTATTTGTTTCTGCTGCATTAATGGTGAGAGAATAGCGAAATGAGATTTGAAGTAAGATGTAATAGACATAAGATGAAATAATAATAATAATGAAAGATTATTTTAATCTAAACAGAAACAAAGAAAAGAGTGCTAGACTCTAGATGATATCAGTCCTCCTATATAATAATGAATACTGAACAATTTCCTCACAAATGGAGATGAGACTTGAGGCAACAGAAATGTGGCTCTACAGAAGGATGCTGAGAATATGGACAGAATATGTGAGCAATCAGGCAGTTTTAGGGAAAATGGAAGTAAAAGGGATGCATACATGTACTTAGATTCAGAAAGAAATAACTGAAATTTTTTAAACATCCTCAGGGAAGTGGGCTTGAAGGATTTGACACACACACACACACACACATAAAGGCATATCGATGGCAGATGGGACAGAGGGAGACATCGATTGACCTACTAAAATGAAAGTGTACAAATGGATGACAGAACATGCACTGGAGACACAGTAAGAGGACACAAATTACTTTGAGCTGCAAAGAATAAGAAGTTGTTGAAAGCCATGAACATCCACATCCTGAAGAGATGCTGAATATAAAAGCATATCACCAAAGGAGATGAAATAATTCAACACGAACAATAAAACTTTAAATCAATTGGCTTCTGTAAACTGTAACTATCAACTTTAATAAGTTCACAACTTTGTCCCAAAAATATAATAAACTAAAGTAAAAAGGCAGGATCAGTCAAGTTATAAACAATCATTTCAATAATATTAATGTGACTTGTTATTTCTGCTGATTAATTCTTATTTAAATGTAATGTTTCTCATTCTCTTTGCTTATTCTGGTTTCTTTGATGTGATGCCGTGAGTGTAAACTGCTTATTCTTCATATTGGTTCCAGGCAGCTTGGAAATGAAAAATAGAATTCCAATTCAAGTCTCTGTCTCTTTTGTTTCATCAAATCTGACAACTCATTGCAAGTAGAGAACAGAGAGTTGTCTCGATTCAAATTCTATGAGACTCTCTGATATAAAGCAGTGACCCGTTTTATTATTACTACATACATACGTACATATGCTTGTGTGTGTGTGTGTGTGTATTATTTATGTATTTAACTTTTTATCTTTATTTATAAACAAATATATGTAGAAGTGTGTATGGGAAGTTACATGTACATGCTAGCTTAAAATATGACTACTTGTGCTGAAATAGAAATATATCCATTTATATAATCTTTATGAATTTGTATCTATCTATCTATCTATCTATATATATATATATATATATATATTGGAGAATAGAGAGCTATCTTGATTTGAATTCTATAAAACTCTGATATAAAGCAGCAACTGTTTTATTATTATAATGACATATGCATGCTCATTTGTGTGTGTGTATGTATGTATATATATATATATATATATATATATACACACACACACATTATGTATTTAACTTTTATCTTTATAATTTAAAATTATTTTTTAAAAATGAAAAATTTTTTTTGAAATCTTTATTTTAGCTTTAATTTCAACCTAATAGATTAAATTTAATATTTCCAATATGCAAAATACTTTGCTGTATTTCAAAACTAATTTAAATTGACTGGAAAGAGTTTTCTTTTGAAATTGCTGGAATTGTTGATTTTAGCACCATTTTTAGCCATCTTTCCTCAGTATTCAATTCTCTTCATTAAATCTTTCAAAAATAAAATATACTTTACTGAAACTTTATTTGGAGAATATAAGCTGATTTAAAATTTAATTAATTTGATTTGAAACAAATATTACTTACTTTAAGTTTAAAATATTGCAGAAATGCATTTCGTAATATGGCAGTAGTTTATTTAAGGTGTTGACATGTTAACAGCTTGAATGATAGATGGAAGTTTTTATCTAATGTTTTTCTACAGTGGATATATCTGTAAAAAATAATTGAGAAATATAATGTGAGCTCCTTTTAAAATAATTTTTAAATACTCAGTAATCTTAAAAAATTAGGGAAATATTCTCTATAATGTTTTATTGCTTTATTGAATTTTAGATACTGTGGCTTTAAATTTACTCTAGTGATTACTCTTATTTTCTGATAATGTTGGTTATGAACAATTGTATCTACAAAAATTGGCATGTTTATACACATATAATTATAGTTTTTACTTAACAATACTGAAGTAATGTAGATTTTTATAAGATTTGAAACTTTATAACTTATTTGAATTAAAATTTAAGACAATTCTTGTAAAAATTCATTATTCATCAAAAAAATGTTTTTTCTTAAGAAAATAGTGTCCTTAATATATCTTATTCATAAAAGCAATTAAAAGCTTTTCTAATTAAATAATATTTTAGTTTTATTGCATTTTTTATTTTATAATTCAGAGTAGATTTTTGGTAACTAGTATTCAGTTTTTGCAAAAAAATACATAATTTAAACTCTCCAGGAGTTCTGGCTTTAACTAATATAAATATTAAGTAGAGAACAAAATTTAATTTCTCAAAATTTCTTGAAAATAAATTAGTAGGATGTAACAGATGTAAAAAAAAAAAATATTTTTACCAAGATTTTCTAAAAGAAAAAACATTTCTAAAGTAATTCCTTTTTGAATAAATCCTGAAAGTTTCATTAAAATCAGACAATTATTTGATTTTTGCAAGTTTTTCACTTCAAAAAAGAAACTTAAATTTCTTAGTCTTTGGTCTCCCTGCTGACACAAGAAAAACAAGATTTTTAACAAAATTTTTAACATGTTCAAAAAATATAATTTAATAATTAAAATATCCTTTGGTCTTTCCTCTTAATAATAACATAAAAATTTTAATGATAAAACTTTGTTTTTATTAAGTTTTGGCCATTTTTTTCATCATGGTATGCAAATATTTTAGCAAATTAGTGGAGGTATATAGATTAATAAATAGAAAATCCATTACTTTAGAAATTGCTTTTTTTCTATTTGGATACAAAACTGAAAGTTTTGTGAGTCTAAGACAAATAGGGTTTTGCTTAAAGTCACTATTCAGCCTTGCTTGATTGGTAGACGTTTTGTAGCTGAATTGGTTCATATTCAGGCCGGTGACAAAAATGAATGAATATACTGTTTAATAAATAAACTGATAGTCTACTGAAATATGAGTATCCATTAAAAATAATGTTTAAAGTGAGATATATATGTATATACATGCGTATGTGTGTCTGTGTGATCATATATAATAGTGAATAAAATTAAATGTTTTATTATCTGTCTCTATTCCAAGTTTTGCAAAAATTACATCTACTTGTTAGTTTTATAGATATACATATCTATGTGTATGCACGTGTGCTAATTCAAATGCATTTACACATATGTTTACCTGAAAGGTTACTTTCACATTTTTTCTTTCACTCTGTTTAATTAACTAAATATGTGGAAGCAATTTTAGTATGAATAATTAGAATATATAAATTGATTTTACTTATAATTTTAAATTCCCCATTATAAGTAAATAGCAATTTGTAGTCAACAAGCATTGAATTAAGCCAGTTTTCTTTACCTAATCTAGATGAGATGAGATCTCAATTCAATCCATATCTTTTTCACAACTTTCCTTTGCAGCCAATTCGTCACCTTTTCCTCTTTGAAATTTTTTTCCTTCTTTACCTGTGTACCATTTTACTCTCTAATATATATTATTCACATGTGACATACACACATACTAAATAATGTGTTATACTTGATAATAATACATACATATATATAGTACAGGCAATTGATCCATTGGTATATAATTCAGGTGGATCCTAATAATACTAATTATTAAAACTGATCCACAGAGAGCTTGATGTATTTATTATAACAGAGCATATGTACTTTTTTTTTTTTTTTAACAGCAAAAAAACAAAAATTACCTCAACATGGGGATAGTCTATTTCAAGCTGTTCTGTACGCAGCTATCATCAGAGCATTGTTTTAAATTTATTTTCAATGTCAGTCCTCTTCTAGTAGATGCCTTGTTAATGAGAATAGGCTTGTGTTAGCAACGAGCCCAAAGTATATTTTCCTGGGATTCACAGTAAATAGTTTTTGTACTACAGGTGCCCAATATTATTAATAAGTGATGGGGGATTTAAACTTAAACCTGTTAATATTAATGTAAATTAGTTGAATTATAGATTTATAGATTGTGGGTAATGCCAGAGCACCCATTGGAATAAATCATGCTGTCCAACACACTTATATGCTTACATATCTTCATTACATACATATATGTACATTTACATATACATACATACATACATATATGCCACTTTACACACACATACACCCCCACATATACATATGTATTCTTATGTCATTTTGAATCTATTTCTGTCTACATTTCATGATATATATATATATAAGTTTAAAAATGTGTGTATGGTATTCATGTCTTTATTTTTGCACCTCTATTGGCTGCACATATATGAAATATAGATGCATCCACATGCCTGACTATATCTGTCTACATAAATGCGCACACAAAAACTATTTCATCTACTTTCCACCCTTATTAAAACTTGATCTCCGTACATTTCCCAATAACAATTCTAATATCCTCTTGTATTAAACCTGATCTTTTGGTTTCTATGTTCTGTCTTGTGTATTGTGCCCCTTAAATGGTGTGGAATTTCGTTCAATCCAATTTAAGAAGTCATGAGGAATGCAGCAGGATGGTGTGTCATTGTTTTTTTCCCTCGAGAAAAGCAAGACCATATTTGAAATTACCCAGCACAAAAAAAAAAAAAAAAATTACACACACACACACGTATATATGTATGTATGTATGTATATAATTTTCTTTATGTATGTTGTGTGTGTCAGAAAATATACCAGGGCATCCTGTACGCCTGGTCGCGCTCTGCCATGATGTCACGCCATTAACTCGGCCAATATTGTCTGAATGTCGTTATTCTATACCCCCTTACTAATACCCACTTTTTATCTTTGTCTTTTGTAATGTCTCCTTTCATGACGGAATTTGTTTTTAGCCTTTCATCTCTTTCAAGCGACAGATATTAAGAAAGAAAGAATGCGTCATTTTTGCCCTCTCCTCTCTGCTTCTCATTCTACCTCACTGTCATTTTCTTTACCTTACAACAGTCTCCAACTTTTGAATCTTAACTCCAATCTCAAGCTTTTTCTCTTTGTTTTTCGTCAATGCATTTTTATTAAATTATTTTTAATAATACTAACAAAAACATAGTTGTATGAATAATCATTTATTAAGTATAGCTTTAATTTAGCTCAGGGCTACAATTATGGCACATTTAGTGAGGTAGTTATATAAAATAATGAAAATCTTCATAAAAGTATGACTACTATGGGTGTGCAGGTAATGTACCAGATATTGGTGTGCAAAGTGAAATTGGCAAGCCAAGTTCAAATTCTGGCTTAACCTGATGCATTCAATTTCACACAAATGCATTTGGAAAAAGCATGAATGCATTTTTTTTATCCACCTCCCACCATGTTAAATAGCAGAATAGATTTCCCTTTCCAAGCCTTGGCTGGCAACCAATCTAAGGGAAAGGGAAGGAAACCTCTGAATTCCAAACTCCACAGAAATCAGTGGGAAACCACTGTGCTATCTTTCCCAACAGGTCATGGGAATTTCACAGATAATAAAGAAAAATCAATCTGTAGAGAGACTAGGGACTTGACATTTGAAGCAAAAAAAAATACTGTTTAGTTTTAATTCTTATTAGTATAAAGATACCAATTATAAAAAATAGTAAATTGTTTTCTGAAACTTTTATTTGCTTATTGGATGTCCCAGATAGTAATTCAAATGAAATGTGCCTTGCATTGTGGCTGGTGTAGTTAGATGCCTCCTACTGGTACATTAAACAGTCAGAAACTTGAATGTTAATTTTCTTGGCATGTAGATCATCAGATATGTGTAAAATTGGCACAATATAATGTTTATACCAAAATTTCCCTCTATATGACCTTGTGTCAGACATTTTGATATCACACCTTTGTGGTTAAATTTATTGATATGATTAGGAATATCCATCTTTGATAGTCAAATATGGTATCTACTTGGGGGTGGTATGATATTTACTAAACTTTATATAGTATGACTAAAGGCCATATTAGAAGCGACTTAGTCCAAGTGTAGTGGAGACTAGATGCTTTGAAAATCAGAATTTGAGTCCCTGGCATTTACCTGGTTATGAGCACCAACCCATAGCACCAGTGACAGGTACAGAACTAAACTACCAAATGACTATATTGACTCATGTTAATATGATGTTTGTCAGGAATTTCACCAAGGTTTTTCAGTAAAATAAACTTGTAACTCAAATAAAGAGTCTTTTGAATAAGTGTAGTGGTTTATCCTTTGTATCCTGTTTAGGATTGGGTTTCCTTCTAAAGTCTTATCATTCTCTTTCACTCCCAGTAGCCACTTAATGATATTATTTTTTGCTTGGAGTGATGAAATGATTAGAATTTTAATAAAATCCAAAGATGTGAAAATGGATTTATACATTTTCTTTATTCTTGAGAATTGACAATAAAGATATTAAAGACTATTAGAATGAATAAAAAAAACTAGTTTTCATCGTTATTTATAAAATGGTAAATAATACATATTACATTGTAGTTGGTTTATATATTTTGATATTTTTTTTTTCAAATTTATTTCTTTATAAAAGGTAAATAATAAATATCACATTGTACTTGGTTCACATATTTTATAATCTTCTAAATAAACATTGCTGAGGGAGTCAAAAGTGTATACAGTAATAGAGGTGTCCTTTTGACACAGTTTTTTTTTTTTTTTTCGGGCACGAGGGTTAAACATTACTGGCCAATCATTGTCTATGGTACTTATCTGCATAAGCTTTACCACTTCTTCTGTAATCATATCACACACCTCATTCATCCTAACCATGGTAGCAGTAACCGTTTACTTGAGTGGCCTTGTATTGTTGGTCAAAACACCTGATAAAGGGATGCAAATCCACTGTTTGCATTTCTGAGACTTATTGATATTTTTACTAAACTCCAGAGACAAAACCAAATGCAGAAAAATAAGAATAGGAAGGTTGTACTACACCATGCTTTTAAGTATGACAATGATTTTTCTGTCTGAGAAAATCACAATTCCTGTGGGCTTATGTTGAAGCACTTGTTCCTGTACAATAACCAAAATTAAGCAAAACAGAGCCTGATCAATACCTATATGGGTGACCACTTGTGAATACTGGGTGGTGTAATGGATAATGGCTTGGAATTTTTAATCAGATAGCAGAGTTCCAATTCCAGTTGGGTTCTTTATATTCACTTACATGCAAATAACCTTGGGGAAGGTATGAATCCACCTCGTCTTCCCAAGCTATGGGTTAATTAGTAAGACTTGTATCACTAAAACCATTATTATCTCAAAAAAAAATTGCATGCAAAATATTTAGATTTCAGCATTAAATAACCCATAGAGGTGTTGATATGCCACTAAACAAAAACAACCAACTAACAGAATTTGTGTACCTGGACACAAACACTGTTGTTGAGGAAATAAGTAAACTTCTAAAACATGAACATACCCTTTTTCTTGCTTATTTAATATTAGAAGTTTTAAATAATTATTTCTACTCCAATGATGAAAACAGTCAACACAATACTTAGTAAACAGAAAATTTTTTAAAATGCAAGCTTCTTACACTTAAATGCACATTTTCAATATTTATTTAACAATATTAGAAATCAATAATCCTCTTCACTTTGGACATTTATATCATTTTTCTTGAATTCTAAAAAATTAGCTGAAGAGCAGTATCTGCTTGTTTCACAATTCATGACCCAAACATTAACATTAACATTGACATTAACAATAGGAATTGATTTTGGCAAACAGCATATAACAAATGTTTTTATTTACCAGATTTACATATTAAAGAAACCCAAATCTGATTTATGCCCTGTTCTGGCATCTCGGCTATAGTCGCTCTCTCACAGATGCGCCATCACCTCTCTCTGTCTTTTTTACAAATACTTTCATAGTAATTGCTCCAAGGAGCTGCATTCGCTGGTTCCCAGACTTCATGAATTCAAGCGCCCTACAAGGCTGGCATCCCGCTCTCACCCTTTCACTGTTGAAACTATTAAATGTAGCCGTCTCTTCTACTCCAATAGCTTCATGTCTCGCACCTCTTGCCTGTAGAACTCCCTTCCCTATTCCAGTTTCTCTGAGAGCTATAATCTCCAACTATTCAAATGTAATGTCAATTGATATCTCCAGTTGCCTTGATCTATCCACTATCCTTCTCCTCATCCTTTCCTCTATCACTCCTATCTGATCTTGCTCCAAATCTTCTGTAACCCCTTGCGTCCTAGTGGCTTCCCACCTTGCTTGGGGTGAAATGCTTAAAAAATAAATAAATAAATTTAGTTCAAACATGATCATCATCTTATATTTTTCACTTAGGTTTTCACACCATTTGTGATTGGTAAGATTTCAGTGGAGTCTGTGACAGCAAGTCTCCATAGTGCTCTCAGACTGATTCCAACACTGCTGTCATTTTAATGGTTTCTATTCTTCCTCTGATTTCTACTTCCCCAGGAAGTCTTAGGACCCTTTATGGTTGTTCTCAGTGCTCCGATAACAAATAGTATGACTGTCACCTCCACCTTCTATAATTTCCTTAGCTCTCTGACAAGGTGTATATATTTATTGAGCATTTCACTTTAGATTTATTATGTGGTCTGCTGGAGCAGCAAAGTTTACTCTCTCACACATTTTTCTTGCTTATAACTGTTAAGAATGGTATTTTGGTCTGGATTGAATGCTCTATTTGAATCTCAGTGTTCCAGAAGATTCTGTGTTTCATTCTATGTGATAGATTCAGATATATTATTGGTCCTGGCAGCTCAGCTTCAGTCAGTTTCCTACCACCAGAAGATTGTCTGTCTCTGCTTTTTCTATAAATACTTTCATGCTAATCATTCAGATAAGCTCTTTGCTATGGTACATAGATTTTTTAATTTAAGTGCAGTAAGTAGATTGGTATCAATATCTCATCAATTTACAGTTGAGCTGGCTAGATGTAACCGTAAATTCTATGCTAACAGATTCTTTTCTCGCATTTCTCACTTGTGGAACTCCCTTTCGGCACCATGCTTTCCAGCCAACTTTAATATGCAAAATTTAAATGCAATATCAATCTCTATTTCTATCTACTGTCCACCTGATTACTCTTTTCTTTTCCCATTTATTATTAATGTTTATGTTCCTAATTCTTCCACACCCTATAACACCTTGTATCTTTTTGCATGGGGTTATACTGATTTAAAAAAAAAGAAAAAAATACCATTGATCTGTATAGTGAAAATAGTTGTTTTTGACAGTTTGCAGTGGATCACCTTTCTCCACACAGTTATGTGTCTTCTTATATTTTTTTCCTGCTGTCTTACTTTATTCACTTGTTATACTACTGTTGTAACCTAGGGAAGGTTACTGAATAAGAATAACTAAAATGAAGGTTGGTAATGAATGATAATACTTAGGACAAGAACAACACATATAAGATTCGCCAGCAGTGCATAGAAGTAGTAAACTGCCAGAAGTGAGTCAGGTGAATTCCACAATGAATCTCCAACTGCAGACCAACATACAGTATTTACTATTGTATTTATTTGAATGGGGCTATATCCATTATCGTCCATAGGTAAGCTACAATTACATTTTCTGTTCTTGTTTCCTATTTAGCTGGAAATTTATTTAATTCATTTTATAGCTTTGATTTTTTAAAAAATTTTCCCCCACTATTGAGAGAAACTCAATTTTTCTCTTAAAGCTTCCCTTACATATCTACATTGATTTATCTACTGTTCTCTTGATTTGTCGTCTTAAGTGTTAATACTGTAGTGGATGGGTTAATTATGTGGTAATATTTGTTGAGAATAGGTTGCGTGTCAATTAACTATTTCAACTAACATCAAAATAAAATACAAAATTCAGCTGAATTGTTTTAAAATGTAACGATTAGATTTATTTAGGTTGATGTACAAGCATGCAATGAAAAGGTAGGACAGAGTCGTGTCCCTTTGATTTGGAAATATTTGTACCAGAGTTCATATTATGAACAAGACATATTTAATTAGAAACTAATAAAACATTTATATACAATTCAAAATGATATACAAGCAGAATAATAGGTATATGTTGGCAAATGTGTATGATGTTTTAGGTTTCAGAATGTCTTTCTTGTAATCGTTCGTTAATGTTGATATTAAAGTTGTTAATATTAAGTGTCTTTTTAACAGAAAGTTCTTAAGAAGTAATTTACCTTTTACTGTAATATTTTTAAGGTCGTTCACACATAAATGTTTACTTAATAGATAGTGAATGTAATTCACTTTAGATAAGCAATATCTGAGAAATAATGCCCACAGAGTTGGTTGAGTTGAATTGTGAGTGAGTCAGCATTGATGTGCTTTTGTGTGGCAAAATCTGGTTTCGAACGACGTGGAGTAAGTTGGCAATTTCTCTGTGGTGCTGTCACTGACTGCTTTGGTCAGTTGGTTTTTCCTTTATATATGTTTCGAAGGTCCAAAGTTGGCTCAAAGAGGTTTTGGTGCAATTTCGATTTCTGCGCGTGAAACTTTTAGATCATTGTCGTTATCCAATGAAATTTCTTTATTCACCTAATACAGTTTTAATTGGTCAAAGTTTATTGTACGTAGGCATAAGATATAGAGTGTTCTGTTACTAGGGGGGGTAGATAGGAACAAGACGAGTCTATAATACAATTACTTCTCATCACATTTATATGTATTTGTTACTATATATATATATATCATTAGTTTCTTTTCATCTGTTACATTTAGTACAGATTTTGACTGTTCTAAGTAGCCTTCCTTGATTTGGTCTTGTGTACCCTTTGAGTCCCCTTATCGTACAGTTGGTGCAATCTTCAATTTTGATATGTCCTTTTCCTCTTTCTTTTATTCTCATCTTAGGTGTAGTGCCTTAAGCAATGTCATGTTATCATGTTTTGTAGTTAAGATTTCTGAGTTACTTTCTTGCTGAGTTTGAGAAATGTCCAGAGTGCCTCATAATAGAAATAGCTCAAATACTTATTGCTTTAATTTTCTGCTGCAGAGTTTGGGCTTCAATATTTTTTCTTATTCTTTTATTTTTTTTTTTTTTTTTTTTTTTTTTTTTTTTTAGTCGGGGGTTCATTTTTTCATTCATTTCTTTCTCTTTGATAGCATCTACTTGCACTATAGGTATGTGTAGGTTTTATTGCTGATGATTTCCTGGATGAGTAATTCGGATCCTCTCACTGTTTCTCTTTCTTTCTTTTTCACTTCTTAATACCAAGTTCCATTCCTGTCTTAGGTGAAGTTTTGGGCCAATGATAATTGTTTGTTTTTCTTGTTTTGCTTCTGTATTTTTTGTTCATCATACAACATACTAACTCCAGGAGCCATCCTAATAATCAATAATCATTGTCCATTTTCAATCCTTAAAGAACATCCAAACTTAGCATTCTTATATGAACCTACTTATGGAGACTTTCAGCAATTATATAGGCATTTTATATAGGCCTTCATGTATTTTAATTTCAATGATGTACATTAGCTAACAAACAAAGTTTTCTATTGTATGTTTTAAAAACTAGCACAGTAATTAAATATTTGAATAAACCAACCCCAGGAGAACTTCACATTTTTTTGGTATCTAACAATAAGCAACAATGCCCTGCAAACTGTCTCCATACCACAGGAATTTGCTACATATAAGAAATAAAATCCTAAAAAGTAAACCAACTAATTTCTCTTAGATTTCCTTGAATAAATTCTTTTAGATGAGTTCAGAAGTTTTTTTTTTGAGCATTAAATATGAATATTTTGGTCAGTTGCTTTGCAAAAACAACAGCTGCTATTAACCCATTTTTTCCAAGATTTTTAGATTTATTATGGGCATAGTGCCAGATTAAGGTCACCTAATCATAAAGCTATTGATATGAAACTCAGAAAGCTGACCACACTGGCGCCTCTTCACTGGCTCTAGCCACAAGATACTTATTAGCACAAGTTGTTTTATTTAATACCTTACCACCATTCATTTTTATTATTGAAATAACATAATGTAAGTTTGTTCCTCTGTGCAGAAAACCCGAATCTAATGACTTATCTTTGTAGCTAAAAGTCTCAATTTTTGCTTGACGGAATTTTGAAAGAAAAAAAAAAGAACTGGCTCCATGATATTTCTCATATGAGGTTATGGAGTCTGGTGGTGTGGATAAATTGACCTCAACACCATATATTGTCCCTCTCTACCACCAGTCCCACAAGTCAACCTTGTCCATCTCTATGCGATTTAATATTTTATGCCTTGTTAGTTGAGTTGGGGTCAGAATGGCGTACAATAATACTTAGTTGTCTGAAATGACCAATATGCTGACAGTTTCCTACAGTGATCAGTTTTTCCTTCTTTATTTTTGAGTACCTGTTGGTCCTGGTCGATTAATGTGAAAATAATATAGACCTGGATCATTCACTCATGAAATTTCTTATGACAGTTTAAACATCAAATGACGTGTGCACGTGTATGTCTTCAATACAGCCATAATTGACAGAACTCGGAAAATTGTTAGCTGTATCCATCTCCACATACATAGCATAATATGCTTTAAACCCATCACCTTTCATTTCAACCTCCCACCATTTCCAAATTAACTTTTCATACAATTTCTTTTCTACTTTTCGTGTCTAACTCTCTTATCTACTGTCCTCTGTTGAATAACGGTGTGTATTCTTGCTTGAAAACCAAAAAGAAATAACAGACCAGCAGCCCTTAAAGATGACCATTTGATAACCGCTCTGTTCAAGTTATTTGTCTTCAATCAGACAGTAGGAAAACTTACTGGCTCTGATCTGTCGGCTTAGTCGGCATTTGCCACTCTGCTCCACTCCCTGGCGAATAAGAAAACCTCCCAAGCAAATATGTGGGAGGTATTGTCCCGGGTATAATTAAACCGCCCGAAAGTATATGTCCTGGCACTTAAAGACTATTGTGCAGCATTTTGCTTGTCTTCAGCAGATGAATACTCGTCCATTCCAAGAACGGTCTTGGTATTACTATTAGCTTTCCAAGAAAGAAGAAGAGAACACAACGCGCTTTTTCTATATCTTACTTCTCTTTGGTCCAATCATCAATCGACCGTTCCATCCACTACCACTCTATTCTCATCCTTGTCCCCCATCAAATCCTGCACACCCACCTGGCCCGTCATCAGTGCCCACTCTGACTTGGCTGTGCCTCGACCGTCGGATGCAGTTTTCAAATACGTCACCATTAATTAGTGAAGATTGTTCGCCGTTTGGTAAGCTCTATTTATCAAAGCTTTGCTTAGTCCTTTTCTGGAAAATTGGTCCGGGCAACAATTCAATATTGACCATAATAATCACTAACTACGTGCATTTTTAATGACAGCGGCGTTGTCCTCACTCTTACTCACCCATACTTCCCCTAATCACTTTGCTGGACCACTACGACGATGACGACCAATGTACAATGCTGCTCGCTTGCATTGATTTTCACGGTGGCCATTGTATTGCGTATTTCCGGTTACTACAGACATCAGTTAGTGGTTAATGCTACTCTGGGTACAAACAATAATAATAATGCCACTCAGTTTTTCTTTGCTTTAACTGGAGAGCTCAGCAGATAGCATCCATTCTCTCTTTTTCAAATCAATGGCTCCGGTTGGCTTGCATTCTTTTACTTTGCAAAAATAATGCAAACATTTTTTTTCTTCCCCCTCACTCTTTGTTTCCTTCTCCACCTATTCTACCTCTCCACACTCTTTTCTCTCTATATCTTTATATATATATATATATACATATACACACACACACACACACACACATATATATATATAAGCTTTCATTCTCATTCCTTTTCTCTCTTTCATAATGTGGATTGTTTTGATTTCAGTTGCTGTTGTTTGTCTATCAGTTGTCTTTCTCGGTTCGTCTGTCTGGTTTACTCTAGAGGCCAAATAGCAATGGTTTGTGATTGGAGCCAATTGTTGTGAAAAGAAAAATGTTGACACTTAAGTTAGTTACTGCCATGACAGATTTTTCTCTCATCAAATCCTTTCAATTTAAATCTTAAATTTAATTATTCCAAATATGTTTCATTCAATTTTCTAGTCCTTAATTTTTCAAAATATTTTATAGATAAGATTTTATTGACACTCTTTGTTTCAAAATATATACATAAGTGATCATTCTCTTGCTATATATATATATATATTTATTATTTTATAACAATTTAATGTTAAAATCATGAATATCTGTATTTGTGGAGGTCAGATAATAGTTTTAAAAAAAGTAGTAGTAAACACATACCATGGGGTATAATAAGAGCATTTTCAAACACTTGTTGTTAGTTGCAATAAATTTAAAATCCTTTGATTATACTTATTTTTCAAATGCAAACTGATTTACTAAAATAGTTAATCTTGTGGAATAATATAGGCTTCTAGTTGGACCAAAAGCAGTGGCAAACAAAATGTACACATGTAATGACAGGTTATCAATACTTGTACAGATGAAAGGAAATGGAATAAAATTCAACAAGGTGATGTGTTTTTATTAAAATCTATCTCTTAAAAATTGTTTAGTCACTCAAAAGAAAGATATCCTTATGCTGGGAATGTGTCTCATGTTGGAGTTGCTACTGCCACATCCTGAAAAAAAAAAAGAAAAAGAGAAAAAAAAAGAATAAACAAGAAGTGTCTCATTTTCATGTCTATTTAACAGTGCCACCTAATGGCATCTTGATAAACCTGGCAAAGCCAAGTGGGGGTAATCCCACAATCTTTCTATATCAAACACATGTTCATATTTCTATGAACATTTAAAATTATAGAACTGTTCACAATGAAAAGATAAATCAGTAGAGTTGTACATCAGACACGGCAACCAAAAATAATCATATTTTTAAAAATCTTTTTCATATTATGATAGATCAGTTGTTCTCAACCTTGGTCCATATAATATTACTGGGGGTACATGCAAAAAAAAAATAACAAATAGGGGAGCCATGGTAATATTTTAATGGTCCATAGAGCAATTTGACTTCAGAACAGTTGTTACAACTTAGAATTGGAATTTCTATAGTAAGCTATGCCATATTAAAATACTAAAAATAGAAAAACAACTTTAAAACTAGAAGAAAATGAGATGAAGCAACTTAAGTTTGCATCCCTTATACTCTACCAGATGTTGTGATTGCAAAAGTTGAATAAAAACTGAAAAGGATATATAAAGGATATATTATCATCATTAGAGCACTCCAAAAATAATATTTGTAATTTATTTTTTATAATCATGATAATGCTCTAAATGTCAGTTAATATTTTCACTATGCATGTCAGATGCATGCTATCAAGACAATAAAAGGTTAACAAAAGAAGTAAAAGGAGATTGCTATTCTTTAGACATTGTCAAGAGATATTTTGAGACAGCATAACTAACATAACACATTATAAAATAATGTTTTATCATTTGGTTCACATTCCTCCCCAGTCTTTTGAACATGAGTAGAAGCTTAGTCATTGTTTCCTGTTTAGGTTTGGATTTCCCTCTAAAGCCTACTTGAACTCTTCTTTATGTTCTCCACCAGTTATCAATGACCATAGATTTGACCCCACCCATCTACTTCACTGGAACATTGCCACCTGTGACAGAACAGGTAGATGCACAAGTGACAATCTCTGTCACACCTGTGAATTGTCTGTGTGTTGTCTATGCTGCGACATTCTTTTTTGCATGTCCGCTTGTCTTCTGCTACATTGTTCAGTTTCTCTTCTCCTGACATGAGTTGTCTAGTCAGAGTGCTTCTCCACCCAGAATGGTCAGCAGCAAGGTCCCCCCAGTGATCACTATTGATCTCAGGGGCCTTCATGCCCCCTTTACACACATCTCCGACGGTGACCAGTGTCTCATTTGCCATTTGCAAGTTCCCCATAGAAGATGTCTTTGGGAATTTGTTATCCTCCATACAGTGAACATGACCCAGCCATTGGATCCTGCACCATCTGAGCAGAGTGAACATGGTGGTTAGGCTGGTGAGAGACAGAACTTCAGTGTTGGGCACATTGTCCTTCCATGATATGCCAAGGATGTGGCAGTTACACTTCAAGTGAAAAGTGTTCAGTTTCTTCTCCTGCTTGACATATGTCATCCATGTCTTGCTCCCATAGAGAAGTGTGCTTATGATACAGGCATCACAAACTGCCATCTTTGTCTTGATCAAGAGCTAGGAGTTCTCCCACACTTGCATGGTGAGGTGAGCAAATGTGGTTGCTGCTTTCCCAATGTTCTTGTCTATTTTTGTGCCCAAGATGATGTCACTGCTGATTGTAGACCCGAAGTATGTGATCTGGTTCACAACTTCCAGCTTGTAGTCATCAATGGGGATGATTTGTAGCACATCATCCACAAACAGCATGTCTCTGATCAGTGCCTCCATTGCTTTTGTTTTGGACTTGAGACTTCAACACTATACTCTAAACTCTGGAACTCAAAAGGAATAGATAGCTTTACACTGTTCTTTTGAACAGGAGTAGAGGTTTATCCCTTGTTTCTGTTTAGGATTGGGTTTCCGGTTCCTATTAGATTCTACTTCAACTCTATACTTCTAATGTCTCTATTTAAACTTTGAAACTCAATAGGACTAGATAGATTGCCCTACTGTCTGCTTCATATGCCTCCCTGGGCTTTTGAACAAGAGTAGAGGTTCATCTTTCGTTTCCGGTTCCTTCTCAAGTCTTATCATTCTCATTTACTCCCAGTAGCCCCTTGCACCTAAGTGGCATTATTGCCTTGCTTGGGCTGAATTGATTAAAAAAAAATTTCTGTACATTCGCATGTGTGTATTAATCTCTATCAATTTGAATTACATTTCAGACTATTTTTCTTTTTGCTGAATTTTTCAAAATTACTTTTTCTGACAATTTAATAATTTTTTTAATGTTGATATATGTTGCAACCTAGGGAAGGTTACTGAATAGAATAATCAAATGAAGATTGCTAATGAATGATAATACTTAAGACAAGAACACCTATAAGATTCACGAGCAGTGCATAGAAGGAGTAGTTAACAGCTAGAAGTGAGTCAAGTGAATTCCACAATGAATCTCCAACTGCAAACCAACATACAGTATTTACATGAATGGGGACATACCCATTATCTTCCATTGGTATATTACAACAATATATACAAAAAGTAACTCTGTATCCAGTAATTATTAGTAGAATGTTTATGTAAAATTTTCACTGTATAATGCTCATTTTCTGTGGCGAATATTTACCATTGAATTAAGTGCATTGATGTAGGATAAAATTGTTGGAAAATATTTGCGTAAAATGTTATTTTTATATCATTAATCTATAGACATTGATATTTTATATAGGATGTCTGTATGACATCTGAGAACTTTAGAATTATTGCCATTGAACCATGCTGTGTTGTAAATAATTTAATTTTGGGTGACTCTTGTAGGTGCCAGATATTTTCTTTTAACTGATAACATCCTGATAACTTTACAGTAAATTTTTGTTTATCATTCAGCTGATTTTATAATAGTTTTCTTGAAATGATTAATTTTTTGAAGTTTATATGCCAGAGCCTTAATAAAAAATAATGTTTAAATAGTTGAAAATAAAAAGGAATTTATGAAAGTTTCTTTTTTAATGTTCCTTTCTTTTGTGTCTAAGGAAGAAAATAGATTTTTTTGTATTAATTCGACTTGTTCCTGAATTCAGATACATTTCAAAATAGGAATTGAAATGATTTGAAAATAATAAAAATCAGAAGGGCACAGCTACTGTTATTAGCTATGATTTAAAGTGTTTTCCTTTGATATAAGATTTCTCATTGCTGTGGTGACAAGGGGAGTTCTTAGGCTCAGGCAAAACAGCACATTTAACTAGACAATCTGTGTTTAGCTATGCCACTAAATATTATTCTAAGATCAGCTTCTATAAAAGTGGCTCATATAGATGTATTTATTTAATTTCTTTTTAAAGCTTTTCATTGACTGAATTTTTTTTTTTTTTTTTTTTTTTTTTTTTTTGCTGTTGAGCCAATTTTGAATATAGTGTTTTGAGCTGGAGATTATTTCTCTATTGGTTTTTAATTTCCAATATGTTACAAGCTTTCCAAGCAGAAACGTTTTTTAAAGATTTTGTTTTTATCAGTGTTCTAACAACACTGATGAAAAATAAAATTTCAACACCAAGAAAGATGTTGCTAATTTTGAGCTGAGTAAAGTAAGTGCATCTTAACAGGCAGTAAATATTCCGATAAAATTTTCAAAGTCTTTGGCTGTCTCATACCAGTCAACTATCTGCATCTGAGTTTTAAATGATGATGTACACCATGATAAAGTTCTTTGTAGTGGAAGTCAAGTACAAACGTGTCTCATGTCACAGAGATATACACATGCTCTTTTTGTCCAATTCAAGCTGTTTGAAAGGGATTGCATTGTGTGCCTTTGAGAAGCTGGGATGGGCATTCAAGAGAATCGCTGTACATGTTGGACATGATGTATTCATGGGACTTCAATGTTGAAAACAGGAGTCAAATAAACATTTCTATACCTGTAACCACATAGTCCAGATGCTCATCAAGTGATGTGTTTTAATGGAAGCAGTGGCATGCATAGCACAGACCAAATCAAATGTGACACCAGCAGTGTCAACACAAACTGTTGCCAATAGTTTACTTGTAAGAGAGCTATGGTCACATCTGCTTTGAGCCAAACTTCTACTTACATTACAACACCATTGTGTAGGCCTCCAGTGGTATTGTGAGAATGACACCTTGGGGATTGAATGACATCTGGAGCATATCTTCCAAAGCATACTTGTCCACAACACACAGATGTAACCCCTTGCAATATTTTTTTAATCAATTCACCCCTATGCAAGGCAATAATGCCACTAAGATGCAAGAGGCTACTGGGAGTGAAAGAGAATGAAAAAATTTTAGAAGGAACTTGAAACCCAGTCCTAAACAGGGAACAAGGGATAAACCTCAACTCCTATTCATAGCCATCTTTGGTGTTTGTGGAGGGGACAGTGAACATTATATTGTACGTCTTGGGCCTTGTTCAATCCATTTTATAACAGGAATCATGAATAAGAAGAAATTTAATTTCTTGGTGAAAGCATGTGGACCTGATGGTATCCCTGTACTAGTCATTAAGAAGTGTGCTCTGAACTGGCTCCTGTTCTCTCTAAACCATATAATAAACGCCATTACCTCCTGCTTTCCTGCCTGTTGGAAGTCATCACCTGGTTTTCCAGTTTTTAAGAACTCTAGTGTACCATCCAACTATTGGCCTATTAGCCTTCTACCTCTTTTGGGGAAATTCCTAGAAGCCCTAATCAATGCTGAATTCGTTCATCATCTCTTGTCGCAGGACTTTTCTCAGACAAGCAATATGGCTTTCGTTTCTCCAGATCCAACCATTTCTATCAAATCATGAAATTAAAGTTGTCTTGAATGGCTACTCATCTACATCCTTTTGTACTATCACAGGTGTTCCCCAGAGCTCCATCCTTAGTTCTACATTGTTTTTAATTTTTATTATTAACCTTCCCAATGACATCAGCTCTCAATTTGGTATCTATGCTGATGACACAACCATTTACTCCTGCCTTGATAATAAGACTGATCAGTCTGACAAGGTCAAAATGGCAGCTGATGTGCAAATGACCTCAAGACCATTGTTAACTGGGGCAAAAGATGGATTGTCAATTTTAACACCTCTATTAATCATCTGAGAGACTCCTCTCTGCCTTCAATCAACGAGCTGTGCTGTCCTCCAGGAAAGTGACTCATTGTACCTTCTCAAGCTAACCTTCTCAGAAGTGGAAAAACTATATTGAATCCATTGCTAGTTCAGCTGCTAAGAAAGTCAGTTCACTGTCTCATGTGAGACAATTTTTCTCTCCCTGAATGTATCTTGCATATCTATGTCTACCATTTGTCCATGCTTAAAATATTTCTGCCATATATGGTCCAGTGCCCCTGCTATTTATCTGGAGCTCCTTGATAAGATCCAAAAAAGAATCGGCAATATTATTGATCCTGATCTAGCAGCTCAGCTTCAGTCACTTGCCCACCAACGTAGGGTTGCCTCTCTGTGCACTTTTTATAAATACTTTCATAGTAATTCTTTTGATGAGCTCTTTGCTATGGTACCTAGACTGTATAAATTTACAATACTAGACTAGTGGCAAGATCTGATCAATTTACAGTTGAGCTGGCTAGATGTTGCCGTAACTTCTATGCCAACAGTTTCTTTTCTTACATTTTCACTTGTGGAACTCCCTTCTGGCTCCATGCTTTCCAGCCAACTTTAATATGCAAAAATTTAAATGCAATCTCAATCACTATCTACTGTCTTCCTGATTGCTTTTTTCTCTTTCTACTCATTACTAATATTTTTGTTACTAATTCCTTCACACCCTGTAACCCCTTGTGTGTTAGTGGCTGTACTGCCTTGCTTGGGGTAACACTGATTTTAAAAAAAAAAAAAAAAAAAGTAATGCAGTGTCTCTACACTGGTGTTTGGTGCAAAGACTTCCCCAAAAAGGCTTCTTAGATCTCTGTTGTATTATGAAATGGATAAGTTGATACACATATAAAATATAAAAAGTAGTAGTAATTTATTCTAAAGAATAATATGGTACTGACAGTTGAGAACACAGTCTACTGGAATAACAGTTAATCATGAACTTCACCTGAGTTCTGTTCAATTTCCACTCTCAATAAAAGAGTGTGCTATTTATCTTTTTAGATATCCTGTTGGGGTGCTCCTGTAATCCACAACATTCCCCTTTTTTTAATTTACTACTTCCTTTGGAAGTTGTATTTTGTCTTTTTGGGTTTATTTGTATAATCCATAATAATTTCCATTTTCATTTACACAAACACCTCTCATCTGGGTCTACTAAAGGCATTGGTACCTTGAATGGATCATAAATAACCTTCATTGGATCTTCCTTTTGATTATTCATATCATCCAAATACCTTTTCCTTATCAGGTTGTGATGTCTCTTAATCATCTTTTTGTGGTCTTTTAATCATGTGCATCAGTAATCAGATGTACAAGTGAAAAAAGATTACAAAAATCTTTGAACTCTTTTGCCATGAATTGCATGCCATTGTCTGACACAATGATATCCGGAACACCAAATCTTGCAAAAAGCTCATGCAAAATGTTTTCGTACCACTATATGTAGGATTTTTAAATTTTATCACCTTTGGCCATTTAGAAAAACTGTCAACCACAAATAGTATTGCCCCTTTATTGGACCTGCAAAATCAATATGCAGCCTTTGCCAAGGTTTGTCTGTTTCTGGCCAAGGGTTAAATTTCACCGATGATGCATTTGCTCTCATTGCACAACCTCTGCATGTTTTTACATTTTTCTGTATATCTTTGTTCAGATTCAGTCAAGAAAAACAGCTTTTTATTAAAGCTTTCATCCTCGATATACAAGGGTGTCTAGCTTGAAAATCTTTAACTATACCTTTTTTAACATTTCCAGTATTACCACACTGTGCATTAATATTCCATCACAGATTGAAAAAAAAATTTTGCTACCATTCTTTTTTGTAATGTTGGCTTCTTTTTTTCTGTGATATATTTTTCTATTTTTTCTTTGATCCTGATTTCCTCAAGCATCACAGTTAATTCCCATATGGTGTTGCATAGCATGCTTTTTATTTCCATTTCTAATCTTAATGCTGTTATCACAGTTTCCTCTAATGGATCCTATAGTTTGGGGATTAGCCTGGAAAACCCATTTGCATGACCCAACCTCTTTGACAGAAGGAACTCCATCTAAAAAAATTTAATAATATTGTTCCACATCACTGAAGTTGATTTGTCATATGTAGAGAAATGCCTTTTTTGCAACCAAAAATGGACAATGATAATCAATGGTCCATTTGAAGCATAAAACTTCTTCCATGTATGAATTTATGGAAGTTTTTTACTGTGAAAATTATTCCTAAAACCTCTCTTTCAATTTGACTGTATCCTTTTTTCAGGTGGCAATAGGGCCCTTGGCACACATAGACAATCGCTTTTACTTGGCCATTGCTTTCTTTATGTAATATTATGGCTCCTAAACCCAAATTACTAGCATCACTTGCAACAATAATATCCTTATTTGGATCATAATGCGCCAGATTTATGTCCGATGTTAATATTGTTTTAATTTCCTCAAAAGCACTGTGACATTCCGCTGTCCAATACCATTTGGAATCTTTTTTAACAATTTGTTTAGAGGAACTCTCAATGCATGCATATTTGGAATAAAATTACCGTAGTAATTTGTTAGTAGTGCTGACACATTTGTTGGGGGCAGCATATTTCTTATTGCATCTTGATGGGTCTGGTTTTTTGCCTTTCGCATCTATAACTTGTCCCAAATACTTAATATTAGATTAAAAAAAAAATAATTTATCTAGACTAAGTTTTAAGCCATACTGTTTTTTCTTCCAAAAACTTCTTTAACATGTTCAGCATGTTGTTCTTGGCTTTCACTCTTAATTATGTCATCATCAAGGTAGGCTATCGTGAAGTCCATATCATTCAATACTGTATCCATGATTTGTTGGAAAATGTCTGGTGTGACTTTTATCCTGAATGGCAGTCTGTTGAATCAATACAGACCATTATGCATATTTATAGTTAAATACTTTGCACATTCTTCATCTACAGGAATCTGGAGGTACACCTCAGACAAATGCTGTGTTGAGAACACTCTACCACTATTTAGTTTTGTGAAGATCTTCTGAACTTGGCAGAGGGAAATTGTATGTTTCCAAACAATCATTCAATCCTGTAGAAAAATCTGTGCAGACTCTAATTTTATTTTTATCTTTCATGTAAATGGTAGGGCTTGCCCACAGTGAGTGGGCAAGCCCTACCATTTGCTTAACATGCCAATTTTTTTTCTAAACAGTCCAACTCCTTACTAATGGAAGCTTCTGCTGCAAAGGTTACTTTTCTTTTTGGTATAAATATACATGTTACATTATCTTTCAGTTTGAATGTCGCTTTAGCTTTGGTGCACCTGCCAAGACACTCAGAAAAAATTTCAGGAAATTTTATTGATTCATTTTTTAATTTTTCCACTCTGTTTGAATTAGCAGTGACACTAAAGCAGAACAAATTAATTGGTTGGTTGAGAAGGTCGAATGACTTAATCCAGTCCATACCAAACAGGTTCTGTGTTCGTTTCATAACAAATCCTTTTAATTTTATAATTTTGCCCATAAATGTCACATTTATGTAAAATTCTCCTTCAGAATTTAGTTTATTTTCTGTAATGCTATGAGCAATTCTTTTCGTTGTCAATAAAGTTGGTCTGCCAATTTTTTTCTAAGTTTGTCCATTTATCAATGTCAGATCTGAATTGGTATTCAATTGGAATTTAATATTTTTCTTGTTCATCTGTACATTCACAAACTTTCTTATCATTTTTATTCCTTTGTTTTCCATCAAAGTTGAGTTAACTGTCTTTTCCATTTTTGACCCCTTTTTACTTTTGGGTTTTCTGCAATGCTTGTGTCCTTTTTTTTCTGCAATTAAAGCATTCTTTTTTTCCTAAATGGACATTCCTTGTAATAATGAATCTGTCCACAGCCATAACAAAGATTTATTTTCCAGGCAACATTTTCTTTATGTTGTCTTTGCTTAACTGTCTAAATATTTGACATGTCACGTTCTTTTATTTTTTCCGGGTCATTTCGAAGATTTTCTATTCGTTCACATTCTTCTGCGACCATTTGAAGACTGATTTTTGGATTCCGTTCCAATTTAGACATAAATCTTCTTCTGATCTCGGCACCCTCTAGAGCTGTCAGTCAGTGTCCAAATATCAAGCACTTAAACATATCAAGAATAAGTTCTTTCAGTTTAAACTTCTCACACTCTCTATTGACAATCCCAAAAGTCAAGTAACCTTCCTGACCTTTTCTTTTTAAGGTTTAAACATTGTCATCTTGTGTTGAAAAGAGAACTTTTCCCTTCCCAAATTTTCTCCAGAATTAAGACAGTTTCCTCAAAAGATACTTCTCCAGGCTTTCTTGGAAGCATGTAACTTTTTATGTTCACTTGGAACAAATTTTCTGAGCAACAGACGTATTTTCTTTTAGTCTGACCATGTAGCACAATCTTTTTGAAAGACCTCTTCATAACAGTGAAAATATGCCACAAAAGTTACCTTCTCCTCCGGACTGTACTTAAGTTCACCAAGTGAATTTATCAACGAACCCTGAGAAAAATAATTTGCATTGTCTTGCTCTTTTACCTTTTTTAACCCTAACAATTCAAACATTTTTTTCAAACTGTTCATTTTGTTTCACAGAATGTTCATGGTCCAAACTTCATTGTTCCTCCAACCACTTGTTTTTTTTCTGCTGGATTCTCATGAATTCCAACATTACTTTTATAAAATCCTCCATGTTTCTTACAAGAGACAAAATTTAAATGAGCAACCACACAAAATTCTTTCTTGTTTTTAGATCTCCAACTTGGAATTTATCAAAAATTGATTAGTCACCAAATAATTTCTTGGTATATGACTATAAATTTTTACACTTGAATCCTCGCTCCATGTTGGTATTACCTTTCAGATTTTTCATTGTGAAATGTTGGTACCTGCTGTAAATTTTGAATCCCTCGTCATCAAATTTTCTATCATGAAATTGATAAGTCGATGCACATATAAAAAGTAGGAGTAATTTATTTTAAAGAATATGGTACAAACAGCCAAGAACACAGTCTTCTGGAATAACAGTTAATCATAAACTCTACCTCGGTTCTGTTCAATTTTGGTATTTACCCAAAGCCTCCCCACAAGGTGGGATGTGGCACAAGGCTGATTTTTAATGTGGAGCAGTCTGAGTATGTATGCTTGAGCAAAAATTCCCTGACATTGTCGAGCAGCTGTCTACCTCCCCAGAAGAGACTGTGCCCTTCAGCATAGCCTCATCTGGGTTCCTCTCTTCCCTGAGGCCGAGAGGTCAACAAGAAGTTCTGTTCAACTTCTAGTCTCTTAGTAAGAGTGTGTGCTATTTATCTTTTTAGATCAGTCCATCTTGTGGGGGTGTTCTGGTACTCCACAGCAGTCTCAAAAATGAATGCTAATAACATTTGCCTGTACTTGATATAACAATTAATTACACCACCTGCATATCTGGTAGTTAGTGTATTTGATATTGTCTAAGAATGAGAAATAAGAGTGCTGAGTTCAAATTCCAGTTGAGTTCATTACATTCACTTATACATAGATACACTTGGGAAAGGTATAGGGTGACCCCAAAAAATGGGAATTTTTGAAGTGTGTATTGCCAGACATGAGCAAGTGGCAACACTGCGAGACAGTGACCCTGAGCAAGTAAACATTTCGCCATTTAGAATTCAAGATGAAATTCACAGTATCCCAGCTGAGATGTTGCAGCAGTCAATGAGGAATCTCAACAGCAGATTTCAAGAATGTATTCATACAGGAGGATACCATCTACAGGACATAATTTTTAAAAAATGAAAATTCCATCATTGTTTCTTAAATGGCATGTTTTAAGGTTTCAATTACTATGAATAAAATATTTTTCTTCCATCGCTCTTGGTTTTATTAGATTGTTAAAAAAATTCCCATTTTTTGGGGTCACCCTGTATTAATTCATCTCTTCTCTTCCTAAAATCTTGCAGAAGAAGAGATGAATTAAAGCTATAACCTCAGGCCTAGATATAGGTTAGTAACAGTGCAGGCTGTGCAACCAGCCTTGGAGAAGGATAACTGAATTCAAAACTGGTTGGGCATAGGTCTAGCAACTTCATCCTATAAAAACCTGCTTACTACAGGAACCACTGCAGCAACATCTAATTTTTTTTTTTTTGAGAACTTTGGCCCTCTGCTCCTCAGTGGAATCTGTGGGGTTTGAGTTGAGTATAGTCAATGTCTGATATGATAATAATTTTTGTTACTGTAATATTTGAGTTTAAATTTATATTTCCCTTTAAATATATGAAAGAAAGAATCCTTGAAATATGTTTACGTGAGTATTTTTTTCCTTTTAAAAATAAAGAGAGTAATTTAAAAATAACCAAGTCCATGAACTTTTAAAATCTGACGAAAATTGTCATTCCCACCTGTTAAGGTTTTAAAATTATTTATATAATTGAAAAAGAGGAGAATACAAGAAAAATCTGATATAACATTATATTTAGCTTTTTCATAGAAACAATTATGGGCATTTAAAATATATATATATATATATATATATATATATATACACGCACTTTAAAAATGTCTGTACTCTTGTGTCAGTGTAAAATGAGAAATTTTGTGGTGTGCACTTACAGTTTACAATTTTAAAAATGTACTTATATTCAACTAAATGAAAATAAAACTTTTTTATTTTTTAAAAATTTATATTTGTTCACTCCCCACACCTTATTTAATTCCAGTTATTTTGTAATTACTTTTTCATAGGTATCAACATATAATTTTAAACTTGTATTGATACTTTATTTTAAAAACATAGTTAAGATTTTTAAAATTTAACTCTTATATATTTAAATGTTTTTAAAAAGATAATAGCCCAGATTATGGCCTAAAGAATTTTCTTTCTTAATTAGGTAATGAAAAATTTTTAAATGCTTTAAAATTTTCAGGGTTTTATTCATTTAACACACACACACATACATACATACATACATACATATATATATATATATATATATATATATATATATATATATATATATATATATGCATGTTTTATTAAAAATGACAGAAAAGTACTATGGTTAAGCTTTTTATTTAATTTTTCTTGTGTTTGAACAAGAGCATTCTTTTCTGGACAAAGAGTGTGTAAGAACTCTCCAAATGTTTTATATTTCTGAGCACTTCCGGTTATACCTTTAGCCTTTATCAAGGATGATTCGAGTTTTCAGCTTAATTAAGTGTGTGCATTCTGTGTATGTTTTAGTGTGTGGTAGGGATGTTTTTAATTTCCAAATACAGTTAGCACATTGTGGCTTTGTTTGTAGTTAATATTGTTAATAATATTGTTCAATGAAACATGCATAAAGGAAGGATTACTCCCTAAACATATAACTCTCCTCTCTCTCTCTCTCTCTCTATATATATATATATATATATATATATATATATATATATATGAGAAATTGAATTTTTTAAAACTATCTACTATTGGAAAAAAATTTTAATTTTCTCTATAGATTAAGAAAGGAAAGCCAGATGATGTAATATAAATAAAACTGGATCAGAATTCTGTGGGTTTGCAGAAAATTCTCTTTCCCTACAGAAAATCCTCAATGAGATGTTTGCCCACATCCTTAGCTGACATAATCACCACTGACATGATGGAGCTGTGCTTAACTTAATCAATTAACTCACCTACAACTCCTACAACAAATACAAAAGATATGGAATAATGTATCACAGAATAGTAATCACTATCTGTAAAATCATACACATATGAAAGTACAAGGCTTGTGTTAATGCCTTTTGAGTACTATTGATACACCTCCTTATTTTGGAACCTGTACAAATATTGGCCCGAAGGTGTAATCTTACTGTAATTGAGGCCATATTAACTGTACTTTTAGACTTAAGTAAATTGAAACAAATGTTTAGGTTGTACAGTTTTATTTTCCATCAGTGTAAATATCTTATGAATTTAAATTACATCTATTCATTCTTTTTTATACAAATAAATCTAACTGCATCAGTTTGTACTCTTTTCATGAAAATTTCACACAGTTAGAGAAGCTAGAGATATGCATGATACTATATAATACATATGACCACAAGATTATAAACCAGTTCTTATCAGTATTCCTCTAATTAAACATTAAACTGATAGAAACGCCAATGCTAGTTTTCATTTGTTAAAAACACTAACCTATTTTCAACAATATAAGTGTGTGTAAAATTGGTGAGAACATTAACAAATTGCTTACAGTAAACTTGGCGTGATGTGAGAATAGAATAATGGTTATTGGCCACAAGAGTGGAATCAGCAAGATGGGTTCAAATCCTGCTTTCTCTGTTGTATTCATTTTAACACAAATATCTTTTAGGAAAGGTATAAATCCATCTCCTTTCTCAGATACTATTGGTCAAATAGCAGAGTAGACTAGTCTCTCTAGCCTTGGGTTGGAGCCAGTTTAGAAGGGCCACTCTGAACTAAAAACTGTGTAGAAGGCAACAGAAAACCATTCCTCTGTTCACAAGAAGTCATGACAATTCACAAATAAAGGTTGAGAATCTTTTATCCAAAATTCTTGAAACTGGAAGTGCCTTGGATTTCAGATTTTTTTTTTTTGAATTTTGGAATACAGGATATTTAATTCTTATATAGCATTTATAAAATATGACAGCTTGAGAAAGGAACCCAAGCATAAACATATCCCTTTACATATCATAACACAAGTTACCTACCTACCCTGAAGGTAATTTATATAAATAACACATAGCCTGAAAGTAGTTTTATATAAAATTTAACAAATTTTGTGTACATACAGCTCCAAATAATGACACTAGTCATGTAATGCTCATACAGATTTGTAAGTGGTGAAATTAAGATTTCAGGTAAAAATAATCTTTTGTACTTTCTGTATATGTACAAAAAAAATGATCCCTGCTTATAAAAAAAATATATAAATGCAGGATTTTTTGACATTTTTAATAATATCTTTACTGATCATGAAACACCTGGTAAGTAATCCACAAATGAAAGTGTTCCTGTGATGATTGCTAAGAAAAAACTGGTGCTAATGTAGCTAGGCTTTCTGAAATTTTCCATTTGTGGCAAGTCATGTCAGCACCTGAAAAACTTTTGGATTTTGGAGGTTTTCAGATTTTGGAATTTCAGATAAAGGATATTCAACCTGCAATAAAAAAAACAAAAAAAAAGAATCTGTAGAGAACGATGATTACCTATGCTCTCAAGACATATAGCATTTAAAACGAAAATCCCACTTTAAGATTCTACAAGAAGAAAATGGCTATCGTCATTCAATTTTTTAAAATCTTTGTCAAATGAGTTTGTGATGGAAACATAGCTTGATCTAGGTCACAGTTCATGTATATGTTCCTGAATCAATTTGTTGCAGTACAATCCATTCACTTAAAGTTCAAGTTTAGTGGGAACTAAATTTACCAAATCACTTGAACATTTTAGGTAGGATACCAACCAAATGAATTCTTTTCTTGTCCTAATTATTTTACTCACCTATAAAAAATAGAAGAACGATAATGATAACAGTAATAGACGCGAACAGCTGTATACTGTATCAGATTTTATTTTGCAAGTCAATGGCATCGCAATAAAATTCGTATTAACCAATTAATGTTAGGATATTTTCATGATATACTTACATTAAATATCAATATAAGTTTCTACTGGACATAAGAAGAGAACAGTTTCATTTTGCAGTTGTTAATATTTACAAGCCACTCCTTGCCTCTTTTAACAACAGATTGTCGATCATTTTTAGATCAGCTGCCAATCACATGATTAATACAGGAGCAATAGAACATATATACAGAACTGATGAAATCAAGAAGGTCATTTATGAAAATTAGGAACAATGCAAGTCCCAGGAGAGAACCCTGGGAAACATCTGCATTAATTCAAAAATATCTAGAAGTACATAAAGCTGATATTTTCAGCAGTGATTTTAATGATGCTTCCCCAATCACTTTTGATCTTAACCTCTTCAAATTCATTTCGTTTTTGCCTTGAAAAAGCCCACATTGAATGAAATGTGCCGGCTAATAATACCGTTTTTCTATTGTCTTTTACCTTTATACATATTGTCTTTTTCTACAGGTTAACTCTGAGAAATTTTTTATAATATCAATTTTGTAAATAAGAAGTGACTTAGCATCAAAGAAAAGTCAACAAAGACAACATTTAATTTTTTTATTTTTTTATTTTTTTTTTCAAAAGGACAAAATGCTTAAAAACAATGTGAGGAAAAAAAAACATTATCTCCATGCTCACAGAAAGCAAAAAAAAGACTGTATTAGAAGGTGGAAGATTTTAATTTTTTTTAAATGTTACAAGCAAGCAAAAGAAGAGTTACTTCTGAAGATGGAATAAATATTAAAAAGTATAATCACCGATTAACAATGATAAACTGCTGTCTGCAAGTATGTTCTGATTGTTTTTACTTTTGGTGTTTTATTTAAATATTTGTTTTTGATAATTTAAGTGTTTTTTTTCTTGTTTACATTTCCTTTTTGTTTATTTAGTTAGACTATTGACATTTCTTATGCTGCTTTTTTTTGTATTTTTAATAGTTTTTACTTCCAATATATTTTCTTTGTTTATCTACTAAGGCAGTCAAAAGAAAGGTTTTTGAAATCACCACATAGTTATCATCATAAGATATAAATAGCATCCTTATATTTGAGAAGAGTCCTGATTTTTGAAAAGACATCAGATAATCAATTGTCAACTTAGATTTGAATCTTTTAGTCAATGTTTCTCTTTACTTAATGACTGCACTGCTTGTTTATAATGCAGTGTAATCATCAATTGAAATTTGAGTGTTTTAAAGTGTAAGTTAAAATTCATTTTTGATTACCAAAGAACAATTCATTTGTTTGCTCATTCTTTCAATTCTTTATTCAGTCTTTCATTTTTTCATGATCATTTCTTTTTTTTTCTTTTTTTAGCTTTTTGAAGGAATGAAGGCATATCGTGGAGTTGATAATAAGATTCGTCTCTTCCGACCATCGGAGAACATGAATCGAATGATTAACTCAGCCAAAAGAACATCCTTGCCGGTAAGCTATTAACACTTTGCTGACTAACCAGAGTACTTGGAACAATTGAATTTGAAGATTGGTGGAGGAAAAAAGCCATAAACAATCAAGAGAGAAAAACAAAAATCTGCATTTTAAATTTTTAAAAAAACAATTCTAGTAAATGATTAAAATTTACCATTTTAATTTTTTTTTTTTTTTTTATTCATTTTTAAACATATAGTGGTTATGATTTTTGTCTATTATTGACACATTTTTTCTATTTTATTTATTTTCTTTTTATATTTAATAAATTTTTCATTTTTGGGGAGGGAGGATGTATTTTTTGCAGGCTTTGAGGTATTTAATGCATTTTGTTTTGTTTTTATATTTATATTTAGATATTAGCATATTTTTTCTTTTATGTTTGTTAAATAAGTTTATCAATTTTCTTCTATTTTCTGTTTCATTTCATTGTATTTTTACAGCTTTAGCTCAACTTAGAACAATTTTCTGATAAAATATATCTTTTTATTCTTTGAATTGGTCCTAGCAAAAATTAATTTGGGATTTATCTGCATTATACTTTTGGATTAGTAATTTATAAAGGCACTTTCAGTAAAAGATATTTGATTTAGACTAATTTATTTTCTACCTAAGTAGATTAGGATTAAAAATAGCTAGCATTGTCAGTGGTTATAAAGTTCTGACAAAAGGTATAATCTCTAGTATAATTTAGCATTGAAAATGGTGGCTGTTATAATGATAGCATTAGGTTTATAATAAGAAATATTAATAATTAGAAGTAATTTAGTTCCTCTCTTTATTTATATTATTTTACATTATAGCCAAGTGGATTAAAATGTTGGTTTGTGAATTTGGTCATATATAATTGTGAGTTCAATCCCTAGTGTGGGTAGTGCAGACAAATATTCAGTGGATACTTGGTGAGCAATAACTGAGCAGGTCTAAATAAAACAAAGCAAGATATCCCTAGACATAGCAGCAGAATGAGAAAAAAATCTATCCCCTTAGATTAAATAAAAGGTCCAGTTCAAAATTCCCAGAAAGGTACCTGGATTGACAGACCACCACATAATAACAACTAAGATGAGGACAATAGTCTGAATGTAAATAGTGTAAATAATATACACCTCATCCAGAAATTTGAACAGAAACTTTCTCTCTCTATTCTACATCTGAATAAAGAGAGAACTCTCAAGTCCAACAACAAAAATATTCATCCTTACCACCAACTGTTTCATGAAACTGTTATATATCATAGTATTTCATTGCATTATCAGATCATCTTTATTTTTCATTAAGGTTATGTTTATTTTTTTCAAAATCACCCTGTGCAAGGCAGTAAAGCCACTAAGATGCAAGGGTTTACTGGGTATGAAAGAATTAGAAAATGAAACATTATTAAAGAGTAAGAACAATAAAAAAAAAAGTTATCAGGGAGTCAGTAGGAAATTATTCACATTGCATTTAAATTTTTGAAGATCAAAGTTAGCTGGAAAACATAGAACCAGAAGAGAGTTCCATAAACAAGAAGTGTGAGAAAAGAAACTGTTAGCAAAGAACTTAGGGTTATGCTTAGCCAATTCAACTGTAAATTGATGAGACCTTGTTGCTAATCTAGTAATGAACTTAAATTCATAAAGGCTATGTATTATAGAAGAAAGTTCATCTAAACAATTACCATGAAAGTATTTATAGAAAAGGCACAGGGAAGTCATGTTATGGCAGTGCAAAGGTGACTGAAGCTGACATGCCAGGTCAGAACCAATAATATTGCTAATTCTTCTTTGGATTTTATAAAGAATCTCTAAATATATAGCATGAGCACCAGACCAGATGTGGCAGCAATGTTTAAAACATGGTTGAATAGTAGACTTAAAGATATATTCTGGAGAGTAAAATTACACGGTGGACCAGCTTTCTTAGCAGCAGACCAAGCAATGGAATCAATATAACCTATCCACATCATTTTGCATAATTTCTTTGCAATATGAAATTGATTAAGGCTATTGTTAAATACTTTTTACAGGATCAATCTCCTCTACAAGAGAATAAAAAAGATATCCACTGAAATGGAAAATCTGACATGGCAGCAAAGGAATCCTTAAAAGTGAATATTTCAAATTTGAAAATCCTCCATACAGATTTCAAAGCAACTATAAGCTGCTATGTTCTAAACAAGTGGTAAGAATTATGAAACTACCAACCAAACAACAAACTTTACACAATTAAATACATTCTAGAAGAATGGCATCATGTTTTCAGACTTTCTTGGAATGATGAAGACATCCTTTCAAGAATGAGAATAGGATACACCTATATCACTCACTCATTTCTCCTAAAAAAAAATATGAACATCCTCTTGAATGCACAGCATGTCATGGGGTATATACTGTAAAACATATTCCAACCAATTGTATTGACCTTGTCCATATATGTCAACAATTTTTTAACATGACCAGTCTAGTTGTCCTTTTCAAGAAGATATAAAGTAGAATGCTATCTTATGAGAACTGGACACCCTACCTGGATTTATTATCAGTGGGTGTAATTCTAACAATATACAATACGCAGACGACATTATGCTGTGATGGTTGACTTGGAAAGAAAACTCTAGGATTAGACAGTATCATTGAAGAAAGAAAGAAAAAAAGGACCAATTATCAACCACAAGAAAACAAAAAGTCTAGTCATTAGCAAAAGGGAAACCTCAAGATGTGAGTTACAAATTGGAGATGTCAACATTAAGAAGATTCAGAAGTTTAAATATCTAGGAAGTGTTTTAACAGGGGATGAAAAATGTGACACCAAGATCCAGACCTGTATTGGTCTAGCAAAAGAAGCATTCCAAAGGCTAAGCAAGGAGCTGATAAATGAAAAAAATTCATTTAAAACAAAGAAAACAATGCTGGGTTAGTATGTGATATCCTACCTTTTATATGGCAGTGAAAACTAGACAATCTTCCCATGAATGGGGAGAAAAGTGGAGACAGCAGAAATGTGTTTTTACAGAAGGATATTGAGAATTCCATGGATGAAGTGAGTAAGCAACAAGGAATTTTTCAAGAAAATGTCAACAGAAAGAACACATCTACTCAAAATCAGGAAGAGATAGCTGAAATTCCTTGGACACTAATGAGGAAGGATAGCTTAGAAAACTTAAAACTCACAGAGCATATTGAGGACAAGAGAGAAGACAGTGAGCCTGATGAACATGTGTGAATGGATGGTGGAATAGTTAGGGGCACCATAGCCTTAGCAAAGGGAGAAGAACTGCTAAGAGCCACAAGGGATAGGAAGTTTTGGAGAGTCATGATCGCTCATGTCCTGAAGGGATGCAGCACATAGAAGAAGAAGAAAGCTTATATACAAGAAAGAGAAAGAAAGTCACTTGTACAATTTATCAATGGTTATTCATATCTTCTTTCTTAAAACTGTATAATAAATAAAAACAGAGTTGAAATTAGCTAAAATCTAATTTCTATAATAATAATACAGAGCCATAGTTGCCCACATTCCTGAAAGGACATGGCACATAAAGAAATCATTTCTTTCAGATATTTAACATAAATTCATAGACATAATGTTCTGATGAGATTTTCTCTTTGGTACATTGACTTTACAAATTCAAGTGCAGTACTAGATTGGCAGCTAGGTCTCATTTTAAAAAACTGAAGAAAAAATCTTAAAGTTTAAAAAAGTTGAAAATTGCTAGATATAACCATATAAGATCTATTCCAATAGTTTTTTCCCTTGCACTTCTCGCCTGTAGAACTCTCTCCGAGATTCTTGTTTTTCAATCAAATTTAAATGAAATATCAATCATCTTCTGTCTCCTTAATTAATGGAGTACCTTATTATTTGCTAATTATTAATTATGCTTGACTAGAGTCACACTGGTTTAGTGGATATATCATTTGTTTGGTTACCACCAAGTCAAAGGTCAAGATACTCAATTCTATAGAAATATATAGAATATATTTGAATATTGTTTTTGTATATATTATCTTGGTTCTCTTTATATAATTTTTTTATATTTTACATTCAGCACTGTTCTTATAGTGTCCTTATCCTTATTTATTCTATTTATATATACATATATATAAACAAATACATGAACCGGTTCTATAAAGGCAGCTAATCTTTAAGAACCTATTCTGCTTCTTTTCAATCTGAGAATGGAAGTAAATCACTTTATAGTATCAAAAAGAATGAAACCATTTTGATAATTTAATAGAAAACATTTATTTATTAAGAAATTTCCAGACTGAAATTCTATTCTCATCATATTTCTGCTCAGAAGCATGATGCTTTTTGACTCTAGTGCCATCAGCTGTGTTATCATTTCTTAGCCACATTTGAACTGAATTGCTACAGTTCCAAAGATCTAATAGAAGACCTATCAAATTTATTACTAGAAGATTTTCCACATTTTTAATTTCAAGACAATTTCTTTTGTCAGATTAAATGATGTTCATCACAGAAAACCCTCCTTCAGCCTCAGCAGAACTTACAGCAATGATATTAATTATATTTTATCTATTAATATATAAGATTATTTTTGGATAATCCAACAACTGGTTCACTAAGGTTTTATAATAGGGATAGAACCTACATCCCCCCTTATAGAAGAAACCACCATTTGATCCTGTGTGCTTTACCACTCAGCCACAAAGAACATCACAGCAAGTTTCTATTTTCTCCTTTTTAAAGAAAGCACATTCTCTTCACCCAGATCATTTTCTCAAGAGCCCAGTTTCATATCCAAAATATAAGAACAAACCCATGCATGAATAAAGAAAACTAACTGTGATGATTATTATTTATACCATTTTTGGTTTCATTTGCATTTTCATCAGAAAAAACAACATTCTGCTGATCTGGCATTTATTTTTTTATGTGTGATTCTGCAAACAGCATTGATATTGTAAATTAGGTTTTTATTTCATTTAATAATTTGGCTTATGTTAATTAGTTTATTTGTAATTATCCCCTCCCTTCTAACACTCTTCTGTTATTTTCACTTTGTTTTTAATCTTTTTCATCCATTTTCTTTTCCCTTTTAATTCAGGTTTTCTTTTCTTCTATATTTCTCTTTCTCAATATTTTCATCTTACACCTTTTCTCCATGCTACACATTTTTTTTTCTTTCACCCCCTCTTTTCAATCTTTTCTTTTCATCACTCTCTCTCTCTCTTCCCCACTCCTTCTACTTATTTGTTTAAAACTGTATTTATTCTCTTTCTCCTTTCAAATTTTTACATTCTTCTTCTCTTCTCTTTCCTTTTCTCTTCATCTTTCTGCCTTCTCTCTTCATTTTCTATCATGTATCAACCTCTCTCTTTATCTCTTATTTCTTTCTATCAATCTTCATGGTTGAATTCTTCTCACTTTCTGTTTCTCTTCTTTCTTTTCTTCTCTTTCTCACATATTAATTACAAAAGAACCTCTTTCCATGTGCCAGGAAATCAAAAATCACTTTCCCTATCCTAAAATTAAAGAACCAAAACTTTTTTTTTTTCAGGGGAAAATAAAATACAAAATTCCTTAATACACACACACACACACACTATATATATATATATATATATATATATAAGCACATGTTCAAATAATAAAATCCTTTCTTTTTTCTTGCATTTTCAATCTTAATTTTCTTCTTACACATTCCCAGGTTTCAATTCACTTTTCCTTCCATTTTCATTATTCCAACCCCATTACCTTCCCCATAACCCTTATATATAATATATATTTCCTTCCCGCCACCAACTCTCAATTTTCGGTTTTCCTAGAAATCAAGACAACATACTATTAATGGCTATAATACGATTTTCTCTGCAAGAATGCCTGCTTACCTAGTATATCCAAAGTCTTCATAGTCTAGTGATTCTGGAATGTTAGTGTTCAGCCTTTTCAGTGGCAGAGCAGAGGGAACAGGTGGTGATAATCAAATGTTTTCAAATGTCTGTCTTTGTCAACAAACAAAATGAACAATTGATAATCATAAGCCACTGTTGCTCACTGTGCCGTTCACTCTAGACTCATCTAAATAATTCTTTTGCCCACTATTACCTTACACTTGAAGATCCTTTGTCCAGTGAACGACTCCTCACAAGCATTGTCTGCTGATGTGTAATGGGTCTTATTTGTAATGACAATAATTTTAGCTGGCTGAGTGGCATAAGCGACCAAGTTTCAAAGTAACAAATAAAGAGAGGCTGGGACTAAACCTGAAAACTGTCATTAACTACTAAACTATTTTTATGTATGTGACATTGATTATTATGAAATTACAAACTGTTGTCTTTTTTCTTCTTCCTCCTTAAAGGGTGTGGCTGAGAAATTGACAATCAAAGGACAAAGTAAAACTATTTTCAGAATTTTATTTAATTTCCTTATTTCATTTTTGATGTTGTATGTGTGTGTGTGTGATTTGAATTTTTAAAAATTTGTGGTAATTACAAACTATCATACAAACTATCATACAAACCGCTAAGATGACCATTGACCCTTTGGCCAAGTCACTTAGAAACTGTCAACTTCCATACTTCTTTTATATGCCATATCCCTTCATGATTATAGCTCTCTACAATTTCCTTTCCCTTATAGCTCTAAGCAATGTTTACCATTTTATTTACCATTTTACCCTGTTCTGCAATTCATTCACATTTCACTGTTTCCCTCAAGTCTTCTTGCCTTCACTATGTCTTGTGTTAAAATGTGGTGGTGGGGAGTCTGCCTAAAAACCTACAAAATTTTACAAGAATGTTATAGATACAAATCCTGTAGCTCAGTTGATTGATTTTATATACTGTAATTTCCCATGTATAATACACATTTTTTTCTAAAAAATGATAAGCAAAATTAGAGGTGCGTATTATGCACAGCTACAAAAAATCTTTAAAAAAATTGCCATTCCATAGGTGGATTTCAGTTGCGAAATGACTACTCACCACAAACCTGTGACAATTTTACACTAACATTTGGCAATTGCAACCCCATAAGGATATCGAATACAATCATATGAAACTAACAATACTTACAAATATAAAACAAAACAAGAATTATCATAAAATTAAATTAGAATAATATTATTCTATGTTTAAAACCTTTTTTTTTAATAAGAGTAGAAAATGCTGACTCTAATAAAACTGGAGAGGTATAGGGTTTGATTACTAAACAAGGTGTGCATATTATGTGTGAGTAGAAGCATTTTCTCACACTTTCAGCACAATTTTAAAGGTGTGTATTATGGATGAAGGCATATTGTATATGGGGAATTATGATGTGTGTATATATATATATATATATTTATTTATTTATTTATTTAAAATTAAAAATTAACATAAATTTTTGTAGTGATTTTATAACATATTTATGTTATAATTTTTAAATAATTATATCTGCTCTACTCTGTATTGAGCACTCTTTTAAGAATAGTAATTGTTGGTTACTGGAATTTATTTCGTATACACCAATCATATACTTGGGTATATATATATATATATATATATATATATATATATATATACTGTTATTAATATCAAATTATGTATGAGTTACCTAGTGAGGAGTAAACTCAATATTCTGTAGTAACAGTCAACCAGAAAATAAGCATAAACTGCCCTTTACAACCAAAATATGCATAAAAACTGCCCTTTACAAAATAAGTTTCCTTATTTTTTGTACTGTTATCCCATGCTGTGGCCTGAACTTCTTTTAACAAGCTAAAATATGATCAGGTTTTAATCATATTTACTAATTTTTTTTTTATTTCTATCAATCTATGATACTCAAGACTTAATAAGTGTATAATAAGTAGGCCTGAAAGTTTTGTAGTTACTGCATAATCTAAACCCACGATTGCTAATAATCTTACTGTTATACTAGCAGCATGGCCTGGTATTGCCCCTGCTTGATTCAAAAATTGTACGACTCATACAGCAATCACTATCACTTAAAATATTTTTGCCCTTCCTTGACTTTAAAAGGAGTGCCCTTTGCTGTGCTGATGTTGCTACATGCCTTACTTCTTGCCTATCTCACACTGCAATTTTTTTCTAAGTTCTATACTAAACATTAAATCTGTTACAAAAAAAGAACTAAACAAAATGAACACAAAATGATCAGCTTTAAAAAAGGACTCGTAACTGGAAAAAACGAATGAAAAAAGAATGTTAACAACAAATACTTTTTTACACCAAACCTAGTTCTGTGGAATCAGAATCAACATTGAGTTTAAGCAAGCAAATGAACCAATTGGAATAAAGTGCCATGCAGATTTAAATTTTTCCCACTTGCGACGAATACAACTATCGATTTTTTTTGCATGCTAGCATGCTAGTTAACATTTGTGTCAGTCAGCTGTTGGCTTTCACGCTGGCCAATAGAATCTTCCTGCCTATTTGTGGCAGCCAGCTATAGGCTCTCACTCTGGTCAGTAGAAAATGGCTGCAAACTACATGAAAACTGCCGTAGAAGCATGAAAAAATCGATTATTTCCACTATCAATGGGAGTTGGGAAATGCAAAGATGGTCTTGGCCTTCCCACTAACTTGGAGCATGTGCATGTAAATTTTGGTGCAAATCCATCAAAATTGCAGCCATGCATTCGTTACACACACACACACAGCTTGCCTTTTATAGATAGAGATACCGTACCTATGAACACTAATGGGTATGTCCCAATTCTCATGAATACGTTGGACACTATTATAAGTGGGGGTAATATGCTGTCTAAGTAGTCCACCACTAGCAATGGTTTACCTACTTCACACTGTTGGCAAATATTGTATTTTGATGTTATAAAGATTACCATTTCATTTCCATTTCTTGGTTATACCCCATTCAGTAACCTTTTCTAGATTACAACACTTACCAAACAGCTAAACCAACCTGAATCAGGACCCATGGAATTCTAACAGGAGGATTTGAACTTGTAATTATAATCTCATCCTCATTTACTAGATTTTGTTTATGATTATTTTTATCTATAACATAAAAAGAAATGACAGCTATATATAAGTAATTTTGCAATTTCATTGGTTATAATTTCTGTATGTGTTACCTACAATTTACTTTAGTATCATCTGTAACAAAATTTCTACTTCTACGAATCATTAACCCTTAAGTGACAATCATTGTTAACTGAGGTTTCATTGGAGATCAGCAGATATCATCAATTGATGATTTTAATTTTTTTTTCCCATTGATATGGCATTATTCATTCATGATTCAAATCTAAATGACTAATTGGCAACTCTAGGATTCATGAGGTTATGTCATTTGCTGGAATATTTGCCTACAAATAAAGCTGGAAGAACAAGCCAAAAATAGTGCTATATCTGCATGCATACTTTTCAAAGAGAAAAGAGCAAAAAATGGTACCAACTTTGTGCAAAAATTGGAATGCATCAAGGAGTATTACAGTGTTAAAAATATTACATTTAGGAACTTAACATTTGTTTTATTTTTCTATATTTTCATAATGTGAAAAAGAGTTGAAATATCATTTTTATATTTTTTTGTATATGATTAAAGCAAAAATAAGCATAAAAACTATCCTTTACAAAATGAATTTAATTTTTTTTTTTTTTTTTTACCTGTTTGGCATGTATGTTTGTGCAACCTTTTTCTGCCATTTCAGGGTTAGAAGTAAAAACATCCTAATATGAAACAAAATAGCTAAATTTAATGAATTAGCAACCTGATCTCTCATAATAACTAATTAAAAATGCCACTGTTATGTTGTTCACTTATTGGCATCAAATAATGCCTCTTGTGACCATAACAATGGAATATTTCATTATCTCAAATAGAGGATGCATGATTGATAAATATAGAGTCCCATTAGGTTTTTAAATTATAATATGGATTCTGCAATATCTTTAAGGTTACTTGGGGCTGTTTTAAGTCAAGGATGTTCAGCTACCTGATATATTTCAATTCCTTGTATAGTAATGCAAAATCCCAACGATATTTGCAAAAAATACAATTTCTTCAAATTAAAATTGATGGAATAAAAATATGGAAAATAATGAACATTTTGTTATTAGTGTAATTTTTAAATTATTTGTTGTCTATAAAGAAATAAAAATCTTTTCATGAATGGATTTTTTTTCAAGCTTGAAATTAATTCTAACTCATTCAAATTATCATTAAAGCTGATAACAAAATAGGATTTATTTGTAAATTTTGTAAACAGAAAAACTTTCTCAAGCCTTCTTAAATGAAACCTTTTAACTCACTGTACATGTATCTTCTGGTTCAGTCAATTAAATATCTAAATTATACACAGGAATGTAAAATTTATAATGGGGGGGGATGTATTTGCTCTACTCCTTTCTAATGGTGAAATTTATCAGCTGCTAACATTAGCCTGGTTGTGACTAAACAAAGTTTTGAATTTTTAACTTTTTCTTCTGAAATCTATACTAAGTAAGCATTAGTATAAAGAACAATACTAATTTATTCTATATTATAAAACACAATACCACTTAATATAATTCAGTTATTCTCAGTGTGGGTTATAACAACTCCTTTGTAATGGTAATATTAGCCATTTCCTTATAAGTAAAATTTGACATTCATTGACCAAGCACCCAATACTATTCAGTCATTTAAGTGTCACACATGATACACATTTTGGAAATTATGTATCTTTTGATAAATGACTGACAAGACAAAAGATCTTTCCCATAGTATGTTGCCATTTTTCTCCAGTAGACCTGTTGCCAACCAAGGCTAAAGAACCCAGTCTGTCATGCTATTCAACCCATAGCTGGAAGAAGAAGTGATGGATTCATACCTTTCCCAACGGTATTTGTGCATAAGGGAATATGATGAACCCGACTATAATTTGAACTCAGCTCTCTGGGTTCTTATCCCGAGCTGAGCCAAAGAGAACCAATGCTATTATCGGTCAAAATTTATAAAATATTTTGTTTAAAACAAATTTTTGAAAAAATACGTTACTCAAATCTAGTAAATGTTATTGCTCTTTCCAGTATTGATGGGGGTTTCCTTCCTAACCTTTTGTTTGAAGTAGTGTAGAACATCAACATCTTGATTATGTCATTATTTTCACTTCAAGTTACATCCATTTAAGTTGTTGCAAATCAAATGATGTGGTTTCTGTTATCTGGTACAGTCCTTTTTGATTTTTGTAGCACCAGTTCACAAGGTTCAAAGAAATATGGTCCTTGCTAAGACCTACAGGCCCCGTTCTTGATTCCCTGAGGCAAGAATTAATTTCTGCTTGCTGAAAGATTTCACAACATGCAGCAGAAACCCCAATTATTGACAAAATCTCCAAAGCAATTCTTAAAAGATCTTTACTATAGTAAAATTATAAATGCTAAGAAATCAGTTGCTACTTTTTGCCCTGATAAATCAATTTTTATATTCTTTTTCGTATCAACATTTTACAGTCTTTAGGTTCTCTGCTTCATTCTGGTATATTATAATTGACTGGATAGCTATTTGCTAAATGATAATATTTTTTATTACAGTTTTTGATCTTCAAAATCTCAAGAAATTATATTTTACACATTTAGAAGAAATCAAAACTGAATGTTGTAAGCAAGAAAATGTTTCAGCAATTTCTGTAATTGCATGATTAATAACATTTTTCATGATGTGGTACATTTACTATCAGTCAGTCAGTCTAGCATCACCTGCATTTTCATGTATTTGTTTACAATTTTTATTTTATTTTTCCAATGGTCAATCCTCATTGATTCTTGTCCAGATTAACTGCTTCTTGGCAACACTTTTCATCTGATTCTATCAATTTCTCTTTCAAAGAATCATGATCAACAGTTGTTTCTCAAAATGCATTTTGTGTTATAAAAAGCATTTCTGCACTCAAATGATAATTGATCATAAATTTTAGTATTCTTCTATATTTCTCTTTCTTAATTTTCTCATTCAACATCTTTTCTCTACTCTGACACTACAGTTTCTATTTCTTTTTCTTTCTTTCATCTTTCTGTTCATTCTTTTAATTTTATCACTCTCACTCTCTCACAATTTGTTCTGTATTGTATTTATATTCTTTTCCTTTTTTACATTTTTATATTCTTTTATTCTTCTCTTTCTCTACTTTTCTTCCCTTTTTCTGTCTTCTCTTCATCAGATTAAGACTTTCATATGGATTCCATTCATAGCACCTAACCTATTTAGAAATATCCAAAATGTCAGCTGTATACAATCACTTTCTCAGATCAGTGGTTAAAAATAATTTTGAGCGAGTAATGCTTGTGGATTTTGGCAAAGACCATTCATCTTTAGACCTTGTGGACTGGTACTACAGAATCACAAAGAACTGTACCAAATAACAAAAACATCACTTGAAGATTTTCAGCAGCAGCAACAACTAAAATGGATATCACATATAAATAAAAGAGAAAATGATGACATAATCAAAATGTTGACGATCCATACTACTTCATACAAAAGTCAGAAAGAAAACCCCCATCAGTACTGGAAAGAGTGATAACAGCTACTGAACTTGAGAAACCTATTTTCCTGAAAAAAATTTTTTAAGTGAAAGGTTTTATAAAATTCAAGTTGTACTGGATGCTTAGTCAATGAACACTGACCCTTTCTTTATAAGGAAATGGCTAATATTACTATTACCATCATGTATCAATCTCTATATTTATTTTTGGCTTCTAAATGCATTTCTGCACTCAACTGATAGATGATCATAAATTTTTCTCAGAATGCAAACAAGAAAGAAGATCAAACATAAGCATCACGTTTTGTTTGAGATTTGTTGCAATTCTCATTCAACTGTTCTAACAATCTGAGAAAGTCATTCAGCAATTTTTATATCCAACTTTTACTATCTCTTCTCTTGCACTCCACCATATTTTTGATTCATGCTTGACAGAAATTTTCAGCTCCTACAAGAGTTCCTCCCGCCGTTGCATAAGTAAAGAAATTATGTCTTCAGTTATACCAATAGAAGCAATAACTGCCTTTTCCTGACTTGCATCATGAAGATATGCTAATTTCAAACTATCAATGTTGTAGATTAAGAAAGAAGACAATATAAGCCGTATGTTGCTTAATAAAGACAGGAATAATCCAATTAGGAATAACTGACCTCTTATTCATTCAGAATTTGAACCAATTATAAAATCACAGAACAGATATCAAATGGACATTCTTTATAATGAAATTCATTTGTTTCAATTTTGACAATATCTATTTGATGTGCATGTGTTATAATGACAACAACTGTTGTATGAAACTTCCTACAGCCAATATCATTGTGCTAAAATATTTGACATCACTTAACAATCTGTTAACAATGTGTTGTTGACTGAGGCAAAAAAAATGGCCTGTTAATTTTAATGCCTCCAGAATGAAACTGTTCTCTTTTAATCATCTGAGATAACAATTTTTGCTTTCCATCAGCATGGCTAACCTCCAGTAGCTTCTTGGGCTAAAATTTTCTGCTGATATCAAATGGAAAGATTATATTGAATTAATTGATAAGTCTACTGCTTAGAAAGTAGGTTCACTCTGTCATGCTAGACAATTTTTCTCACCAAAATATATTTTACATATTTATAAATCTACCATTCATCTATGCTTTGAATATTGCTGACTCATTTGGTCTGCTGCTCTTGCTATATATTTATAGATTCTTGATAAAAAGAAGAATCTGCAATGTTTTTGGTCCTGACCTGATATCTCAGCTTCAGTTACTTTCCCCATCATCATAACATTTTTCCTTTTCTATAAATACTTTCATGGTAATTTTTCTTATAAACTTTCCTCTATGGTACTTAGACTTTATGAATTTAAGCGCAGTACTAGATTGGTGGCAAGGTCTCATCATTTTACTATTTAAAATGGCTAGATGTAACTGTAAGTTCTATGCTAACAGTTTCTTCTCTCATACTTCTCACTTGTGGAAATCTCTTCTGGTTTCTTGCTTCCCATTGAACTTTGATCGTTAAAAATTTAAATGCAATGTCAGTTGTTATCTTCTGTCTTCTTAATTCCTGTTCTTTTATTGTTCTCTCTCACTCAATAACCTCTTCTGCCTTAGTGGCTTTATTGCCATGTTTGGGTGAAGTTATTTAAAAAAAAAATTTTTTACAATTGTAATGCTTTTCTTTGGACTTGTCTCTGACAAAATGGAATCTTCTAGTTTAACAGAACAGAGTAGATTTTTTCCATTGTTTTCTATTTCAAGTAAAATAGCATATTCCCAGTATTACACATTATTATTATTTTTATTACCATAAAAAGGAACAGATTCTGGTTTACTGGTCTTAGCATTTCCAGCAAGTAAAACTTTAATCAATTTTCTTTTGCACCCATGTGCTATGCTTTCTTTTGTTGACATAATGACTAAAATTATAAAATAACAAACACAAAATTCTGTGGTGTTCAAAGTTTATGGGAAGGAGCACATGAAAAAGGTTCCATGACACATACTGAATAATTTTTAATTCATTATACATTTTTATTTTGGATTTAAAATCAAAATACAGTTGAACAAAACTTGTTATTATCTGAGATTTTTCCAGCTGTTCACAGTAGTGGTATTCATTGACTTGTGACAATTTTATTGAAATAATGTAATTAAGAAAAAGAAAAACCATAGAAAATAATGATCATGTAATAAAATTTATTAATATTACTTTATTTAAATGGACCCAGTGATGCTCTCACAAGAACAATAATTTGGGTCATTAAACTATATATTCCTACTGTTAATACTCACATATTCTATGAAGGTATCTATTTTATATTGGGCTTGTAAATCCCTATTGTATTTAATATCAAATCAATAAAAATGTATTATTTAATTATTTTACATTAAAAATGGAAAATAAAAAATAGGAAGCAATATGAAAAATGTATGAAGCAAGTACAACACTAATTTTTGCCTGTGAATGAAAGAAACTGGTAACTGAATTCATTTGGACTGTAGATGAAATTTATTAAAATCCTAATTTGTTCACTCTGTGCGCATTGCAAATAAGTTTTTGAATGTAAAGTACTTAATTTGAAAGCCACATTTTTAAAATGCTTAATTCTTATACCTGTGCTGTTTATAATAGAATCTAGTAAAGTTCAAGTATGAAATTCAAAGAAAATTAATTAATCTAATGAATGATTGACTATTTCAAAAGAATTACTATGTTACAAGTGCATGTAGATATCTATATAATGGATGAAGGACAAATCTCACACACTTAAAGTGAAATGCTCTATAAAAGCCCTCTTTTGGTTAGAGTGAAGTTGGACAAAAATTTCAATGATTGATGACAATATAATTTTTGTTATTTAAGGAAAAAATGTTTATAATTTACAGAATAAAATATGTTTTTTTAAACACATTTGTTTGCTGACTTTTATCAAAATTCATTGTCATTCTTAATTTTTGGGATGTCTGCAAAATGATCAACCTTAAACATGTCTGAGGGTAAATAAACATGTTCCAAAGAAGTAAGAAACATAAATACATATGTTGGTATTATACTTTCATTTTCCAATGCATAAACAATGTTAAACTTTTAAAATGTGTGATTAAAATATGAGATCCAGTAAAATAAAATTAAATGCTATTTTAATAAAATGGTAAATATAACTTATTCAGACTAAGATGCATTAGAAGTGCTTTGATCTATAAATCTAATATATATATATATATATATATTCCCTTTTTTTAACTAAATTAATAGTAAAACAATGTGGGATATATAAACCATAAAAAAAAAAAACAGTTGAAAAATGTTCAAATCTAATTTGATAATTTTTGTCAATTTCTGAGATGAGTAATTCTCATTATTATATACCTTGCTATTCAGACTAGCATTCTCATCTTGGTTGTGACATTCACAACGTTTTGACCTTGTAGCTGGACTTCTTCAGATATCTGCCTTTGTATATGGTAATCCTCTTGGAATTTTAAACTGAACCCTCTATTCAATCTATGGGGATAAAGTGTTGTCATAATGCTAAATTTGAAAATATTTATTTTTACATAATAAACTGGACATACATATGTATGTCTACAACTCAAAGGTGAGAAAAGAATTTTACTCAACAAATATTTGTTTTTCAGTGTAATTTCATTCTCTGTCAATGTACTTAATACTTCTCATCTAATCAAATAAATCAAACATTTTACAATAAAAACTTCAGATCAAAATTCACCTTATATTATAAATTATTTATCTAACCTCATATTCACATAAACACACACTTTTCATTTTTCTGAGTTCTTCTGCAGATGATTTTAAGAATTTGTAAGCATATTTTGGAAAAATGTAGTGCAATGTTCTTAGTATTTAGGAATATCTTTTTCTTTGATGCATTTTGCTACAAAAAGTTTCATTTTTTTTTATAAGAATGGGTGGATATATTTAATATATTTTTTCCATGTCAATACTTATATACTATCTTGTCTCCTATTGTTGACATGAAAAACAACAAATATGAAATAAATACAAGAAACTATTGATGTTGACCAATTTTTATAAAGAAAAAAGGAAAAGCTTTTTACTAAAATGCATTGAAGAAAATTATCCCACATGGCACACATAGAATAGTTAAGAAAGCCCACCATATTTTTTTTCAATATATGCCTATGAATTCTTAAAATACACATACATATAAAAGTGTCATATTGCTTTGTAGGTATCCTTTAATGATGGTTATTTTGGAGACTTGCATCTTTGCTGATTTTATCAAAAACCTGTGATTTCTCTTGTATTAATTTCCAACTTTTATAGTACAGCTTTTGCAGGGAATATTTTGTTATTACCTTTTTTTTTAATAAAAACATTTGAGTAGTGTGTAAACTATACAAAATCTAATTAAGAACACTTCAACCACCTTTTTAGACAAACAGAAATTGAGAAAACAGTATAAATATTTATAAAATTATGGATTTCATTAAATACTTCAGGGCCTTTTCTGGGAATAATCATCATGTAAAAATTGTTTTCATCTTATCCAAACCTGTTAAGTCTCTTCTATATATCAGTTTTTATTCTGATATGATATAATCATCTACACATAAAGAACATTTATTATATTTTATGTTCATGTATAATGTGACATTAACCAACACAGAAAATTATTATGTATAGAAGGTACAAAGCAAACAATTTTTAATTATTTTACTTTTTTTAAAATTGCTTTTAGGTTGTTGGCACTTATGGTCTCTACAGATTGTTTTTTTTTCTTCTTTTTTTTTCATGATCTGTGAATTGGCACAAATAGTGGTTTCTCATTGCCTTCTCCACACTTAATTTTAGAGTTGTCTTTCTCTTAGACTAGTTGCTGTCCGAGGCTAGAGCTGTCTACATTATTATTTACCCCATATCTAGGGAGAGAAGAGATGGATTTATACCCTTTCAAAGAGCATTTGTGTGAAAGTGAATGTAACAGACTTGGCTAGAATTTGAACTCTGCTTGCTGGTTCCACTTTCTACTCTGATAACTCTTCTTTTTTTTTTTTTTTTTTTTTTAATTGTCCCAAGCAAAGCAATAATGCCATTAAGATGCAAGGTGTTACTGGGAGCAGAAAAGAATGAGAAAACTTTAGTGATGAGAAAAGGCAATAAAAGAGCAGAGTTCAGGAAGACAGAAGATGGCGATTGGTGTTGCATTTAAATTTTTAAACATTGTAAATGATAGGGAAACAGGAAATCAGAAAAGAGTTCCACAGGTGAAAAGTATGAGAAAAGAAACTATTAAACTAGAACTTACAGTTACATCTAGCTAGTTCAACAATAAATTGGTGAGACCTAGTTGCCAATCTAGTAGCATGCTTAAATTTTCATGTAGTCAAAGAGAAACTGTTAAGCTACATGGACATTATTGAAATGTTTTCTCCTTATGAATATTATTTTAAAAGCCAGTGTAAACCTCAACCATGGATACATTTGGTCACTTAGTGGTGAGGGAGGAGATGATGAGAGAGGAACAAGCAAAAGCAAGTTGGGCATCTATGAGAGGATCTGTTTTAGATAGAGACCATTGTACACAGCTTTAGCTTCATGGATGCATAGAAACAGATATTACATTTATGCATAAAATGAAACACTATTCTTGACATGAAGCTGATAAAAATAATCATATTATTCACACATTAATACAATAAATGGTATAACATGATTATATTTTGATATTCAAGAATTTAAATGCAATGTCCATCATTATCATCAGTCTTCATAATTCTTATTCTTTTATTGTTCTTTCTCCTTAATAATGTTTTCTTTTTCTCATATCATCTCAAACTCAGTAACCTTTTCCATTTTTGTGGCTTTATTGCCTTGCTTGGGCTGAAATGATTAAAATATATATTAATATCAAGAAATTAAGAAACTGATCAGTTAAAATAAAAGATTTTAGATCAAAAATAAGTCCAATGTAAAAGAATTGTTATTTTCATTTGCCAAAATAAGAATATGACAGTTTTTTTTAGTTTTGTTTTTAAATTTTATTTTGAAGTATATTTAGATAGTAAATGTATTGATCTTTTTCTGATTTCTCTCTTTTAATGTACACAGGTATAATAAAAACCTTAATTTCAAAAAGTATTTCTGTAGTTTATATATATATATATATATATATATATATATATATATATATATATATATGAAAGGAAAAAATTGAGCTAAATCACCCCATCTCAACCAAAGCAAAGAAAACATGGTGTTTGTTTTTACTGAAATATTTTGGTGTTGTCAATGATGCCAAAATACTTGGGGGTATGGCCACTTCCCCTGGGCATCTCCTCTCATTTTTAAGACTCCTGGAATTCTTCTCCCCATAGAAATCGCTTCCATATGTCTGAGGTTTTGTGTTCCCACTGTGTTTCCTACCAGCTATATGTTGCTTTGATAGAAATTATTTGAAGCCCAAGAAGGAAAAAAATATTTTTTTAAAAATGCATAATAATAACTAGCTTCTTCTTTTTTTTTTTTGCTTTTCTTTTTACCTATTTTTTACCTTTTTTTTGCTTTTCTTTTTTTATAGAAGGGAAAAAATGTTTTTTTAAATAAAAAATGATTTCTTAAATAATAAAATATGGTATACTTTATCCATGTTATTTTCTTCTGTGATTACAGAGTAAGAAACTAAAATATCTTTAATAAAGTTGAATTGTTTACCGAATACTAAAGTTTTGAGTAGAGTAACTCTTCTAGTATGTAAGATTTTTTAAAAATAAGAGCCAATTTAAAATACACCAGTGCTTGCTGATTAAAATACTATAAAGTGAAATTTAGAATAAGAAAGTATTATCAATTAAATTAGTACCTATTTTTAGTCATTTATCAATACAAACAGAACTCTCTAAATGACTGCCATTTAAACTATTAATCCTCTGCTTTGATTACAAAGCCACATCACCTTATGTATTTATCAAGCAAATGCTAAATTTGCTTGATTAAAAATGAGAACTAATTGATTTATAAATGAAAATTTTTAGTAAATAAAATAAATTTCTTATTGTGTATTTGTTCCAAACAATTGATTTTATAGAGGATTTGCACTGCATCACCTTCAGGAACCTTTTTTGGCTGTTCTGGCCAGTAGTTTGACAGGAGCCTTGAACAGGACCTTGTTTTCATACCAAACACTCCTCCAGGAAACAAAGAGACAAAAACAAGGGCCAGGTCTCTGTTGCATTTTCAAATGCAATAATATTTAAATGAATATGAATAACCTAGTACAACACTTGCTTGTATGAATCAATGATTATCAGAATCATAAGATATTAAGTTTTCTTTCTCAGCTTGTCAGTTTACCAACAGAAGAAGGTATTTAAAAAAAAACATTGTTTCAACTGATAAATATAATTAATTTTCTTTGCCAGTATTCAATTAATGAGCATTAAAATAACTTTTTTTTCTTATAAATGGTAAAAATGATTTCTTAAATAATATGGTACATTTTTTCCATTTTGTTTTCTTCTTTGATTATAAAGTACAAAACTAAAATGCCTTTAATAAAGTTGAATTGTTTACTAAATATTAAATTTGAAGTAATCCTGGTGGTTTAATTATTGCTTCTGTTTGAATTTGGAATATCTTGACAAAATACACACTTCTTTTATGTGTCATGTCCCTTCAGGACGTAGGCAATCATGGCTCTCTACTTCTCCCTATCCCTTGTAGCTCTCAATATGTTTTGTCCTTTTGCTACTTCTCCAAAACCCTGTTCTGTCATCTACTTGCTTAAGCCTGTTAGGTATGCCATGCATTGCTTTCCCTTGTCTCTTTTTCCCTCTATCTTCCCTATGAGTCTCAGATTCTCCAAGACCTCCTTTCTAATAAAATTTCATGGAAATTTCAGCTGTCAACTCCTGATGATAAGTATAAGTTTCCTCCTTGTTTGCATCTGTTCCAAAATCTCATTGTTGCTTACATGTTTGGTCTATGATATCCTTAGCATCCTTCTGTAGAACCATAACTTCATTGCCTTGAGACTCTTCTTCATCTTTGAGGAGACTGTCCAACATTCACTGCTGTAAAGGAGGACAGATATCACATAGCAGTTCAGTATTTTCTTTGTTACCAATGAAAAACTCACACTTAAATATTTGTTTTCTATTCAATTTATTCTTGTCTTTTTATTAACAATTAACTAAAGTGTGTTGAGTAAGAATTCAAAACTTGTTATAAAAATAATAAAAAAAACTTCCTTAGTACTGACAAGGTGCTGGTGAGCTTAATGAAACAATGTGCAATAAAATTTAATCTGCATAACTTCTTATACCAATGTGAAGTAAATGAAATGTATTACTAACAAATGTTTATTTTACAGTCTTTATTGTCAAAGAAAAATGTATTTTTGTAATTATTCACTTTTGTCAAGTTTCATTTTCAAAAGTTTGAACAGCAATTAGTTATGTAAAAGAAAGCCAAAATAGATTTTATTTGATCTTGCTAAGTTTCCAATGAAAAAATACAATGAAAAGTAGAAAATATATTTGGGGTGAAAAAAAAGGTTACTGTTTTACAAAGCATATATGTCTTTTGTCCTGATATCAGTTATAAAATAACAATTGTATTCTTATACTGAATATACTTATTGTTATTATAAAAGATATTTCCATATAATAAAGAAGTTATTCTCAATGAAGGACAAAATTATTTTTATTTGAAATTCTTGCCATAAATCCAATAAAAGGTTTAAGGCCATATCATGTTGAAACATTGGTTCTTGTATAGTCATCAATGTTGCTTAACATTGAGCCTGGTCTGTACCTACTTGGGGATATCAGGTGCCATAATCTTGGATGTGTGGGTATAATGGATGTTGGTATAATGGATAATAGTTTGGAATTATTACAATTCCACTTGGTTTAATTATATTCAATTACATGGGAAATGGTATGAATCCACCTGTTCTTTTCACAGCTACGGGTTAATTAGTAAGACATGTCTCACTAAAACCATTATTATTTAAAAAAAAAAATATCCTTACAATCTAAAAATAATTTATGGTTTTAAATAACCTGCAAAATGTTGATAAGCAGTCGTAAATAAAAATCAGTCAATCAATTATGGTCATCTCCAAAAGAATAGATAATGAAAGATTGGTAAAAATCAATAAAAAAAAAAAAAAAAAATTTTTTTGTTTAACTTGTACTATTTTGTAATGTTTTTGTTGAATTTTCCTGGTATTGTACTCCAGCTATGGGATAATGATGTAATGAATATGCATACACCTGGGTTCCCCCTCACAGTAATATGATTGGCTGGTGTCAGCCATAAATACAGATTGATGTGGAGGTACAAGGGATGCCTATTGGACGCCTATTGTCTTTGCCTATGACAAGGACCTGTCCATTACAGTTACCTGTTAGATTGTTCTAATCAATTACAGTAGTCCAAAACCATTTTGCTACTTCGAACAAATATATCCCTTTCCGGGACATATCAGATAAATAACAGCATACTTGATACTTTCACCATGGTTGACAACCAGTTTAGGAGGAAAATACCTCTGAATTCAAAATCCAGTCACCTGAAGCAGTACAAAGATGGTGAGACATGGTGTGCAAATACTACATCTGCTGAACAAAAGTATATTTCAACAACTGTGCATTATCATACTGAAAAGTGATTATCCAAAATGATGACAACACCAATGAGCATTGGTTTCAAGGAAGGTGAATATAGTCCAAAACTTTTACCAGGAAAAGGAAAAGATTTCTAAGACCTTCAGAAATACAATAATATATCAAACAAATAATCTCACATTATCCATGCTTATTTTCTTGTGTTTTATTCTAAAGAAAAATACTAAAACTTAATGACTTTTTTCTAAGTCATACTTTTAATATCAGCAAGAAAGAACAAGTTAAATACAGAGGAATTCAAATGGACAAACAACTGGAGCATAGCACAATCATTGGACATTGCTTGCACTGGAGAGGGCATGTCCAATGCATGGACCAAGAGACTGCCTCATCTTACCTTTATATGGCAAGCTTGCCATTGGTTTCTGCCCCCAAGGTTGCTGAAAGTGCTAGTACAAAAACAAATAGAAGATATTAAAGGTTGCTGAACTAATCACCATACACTTGGAAATCAGAAGCTATGGACTGCATGCATTAGAGAAATACCACCCACCATTCACAGGATGCCTGCAAAAATGCAGAGAATGAAATGCATTTAAGAAAAGAAAGAGGAGTGAAGATGGTAGGCAAAGATGCTCTATCCATCCACTTGGCACAATTACTTATCTTCATTGGCTCCACTTATTTGAAGTAAGAATCCACCTTACAAACATGTTCCAGCTTATAGTCTATACTAAGTGCAAAAATAGGTGATCCTCCCCATTCTCTTATGAGAATGAGAGGCAATGACAACATTTTATTGAAGAGAGAAATCCAGCTGGACATTATGAAGAAAAAATGAATTCTGAATATTTTGAATGGGTTGACTTGAAAATTAAAGCAGTTGCTCATCTCAGAATAAAGTCAGATTCATAGAGTACTGGGTGAAGAACAAACATTCTGGGAGTGGCTTGAAGGATTTGTATGTTACCCACAACTCTAAAACAGATGCTTTTGTAGATATCTGTGTTTTTAAAATTTTAATTTTCTTTATGATAAATATAATATATATGACATTGAGACTTATTAAGTTCATGATGATTTTACTCTTGTTTCTTGCATGTTATTTTCTGTCAAATTCACAGCAATCTCTTTTGATAGGCATACTATTTTCAATTTCTTATTATATAACATTCACTGCTGTGGACATACATACAAAACTTTCATTGCCTGTTGCTGACATATATATATATATATATATATAGGCTTTCAAGACACTGAGAAATGTCAGTTCATAGCACAAATGCTAGAGACTAACTAACACTTGTTACTATTTTCAAAAAACAATGTAGACATATGATACTATATAATACAACCTGATTTGTGACACATTTTTATTATATTGTGTTGAAGATGTTGTTTAACTTAGTCTATACTACAGAGTATCATATTGATACCAAAACGAGAATCACCGTCTGTGTATTTGTAATGATTTATTTATTATAAATTGCAATTTCTTATTTTTCCTAAAATAGGCCAGCACAGCCAGGCAGCAATGCTGTAACAATGCAGCTGTGAAAGTTTTAATGATAAAATTATTTTTATGCTTCAGCTTATAGTGAAGATTTTCCTTTTCCTAAGTGAGATTAATAAATCTCACCTTTCTCATATATTTGCTTTCATTTTAAATGGGTATTCAGTATCCTGACATTGAGATTTTGACCATATTTATTTTAGAGTACTTTTTAACATGATTTTCCTGTCTTTTCGTACAAATCTTTTACTCTTGTTTCAAAATAGGAATTTTTCTTTAAGTTAACTATGTTTTAAGTAACCTCAATCATCCTACCAGTAAATCCCTAGTCCAATACTAAAAAACTATGCACTCAAGTAACAGTCCCATTATTACATAAGATGTTTTTTTCATTTTTTCATGTTTTGTATATTTTAAGAAAATTTTCATACTAGATTGCCTTTATCAACATTCATTTTGAGATTCTTTTTCTTTTCTCTTAACCTCTGATCATATATTTATTCATTCTTATTTAGGCTTATAAAACTAAAACCAGCCTAAAGAAAAACAAACAATACAAAATTAAAATAAAAAAAACATGTAAATAAGTCACATCAACATGCTCTACGCTTGTTGAATGCTAATCCATAAAAATAAAAACCCTTAACTTAAATGCCCAAGCCTGCATGAAATTAAATTGTCACAAAAATCATTGAATCCCACAAAAATACTTTAGTAATTGAATATTGTTAAAGAAACCATAAAAACAAACACTATTTCTTCTATTCTGTTTCTCCTTTTTATAATCTTAAACTTAATTTGAAAAAAGAGACAATTATGTGGATGTGGAAGGAAGTTATTGGGACATGTATGTATATAAATCCACTTAGTGTTTGGTTTTAGAGTGTCAAAACAATAGATTATAAGGTATTAAAATGTACCCAGTAGGCATTATCATCCCTAAAATTTATAAACATAGAAAAACTGACAAGAGGTGGAAAAAAAAGGATAATTATATTCACCTAGAAATATTGTATATTCCCTTTCAGTTTTTCTCTCAATTAAAATATACTAAGTACCTGATGATAAAACTGTTGGTCTTAGTCCCAAGAGCCTTTCATGGCTTCTTTTTTATGTGCCATATTGCTTCAGGATGTGTGCAATCATGGCTCTCCACAACTTCATTTTTTTTTAGTATGTCTATTATGAATTAACTAACTCATTGACTGTACAAATGTGTGCAAGTTGAAATAAACAAATCTTTTTTGTATTCCATGTTCTTTCAGGATATCTTTACTATTTACTCACACTCTCTGATATGCCATCCATTTATACAAGCTTGATAAATATGATACTACTTACCTCTGGCTTCATTGCCTTCAATATCTCCTGAGAGGGTCAAATTCTCCATACCTTTCCTCATTATATCTCTTTCTGATCTTAAGCATAAATATCATTTTATTCCTATTTTCATTAAAATTTCCTCATTGGTCACATCCTCCATCCATGATACTCTCAGCATCCTTCTGTAGATTCATATATCTGTTGCCTCAAGTTTCCTCTTCATTTCTGTAATGAAATTATCCAGTATTCACTACCATATAGGGAAATCAATATTAAATAACAATTTGACACTCTTATCATTGCAAACGCCACCTGGGGTTTAACAAGCACCAGAAGAAGGCTAGGGGGAACAATGGCTAAAATATTGCGGTAATAACCTGAATGTAAATACTGTAAATTGGTGGATATATGTGCAAATATTGATACATTATATTGTATATATATATATATATATATATATATATATATATATATATATATATACACACACTTATGTAACAATACATACATTCACCAATTTACATTATTCATATATATATTTATATATATATATAGGTTTTGACCTTTTGCAAACTTCTGATCATCCCAGATTATACACTCTCTCTCAGAAACCGAAACTAATGTGTGCTCAGCATAGTTGTAGTATAAACCACAGATGAGTTCTGTTCTGTGGGTGTTGAGCAAGCACAAATATGCCTAGGCAGTTGTATGTGACAGGGATTTGCTAATTTCCCTAGCAGATAGGTGTGCTTGGAAAATGAGAATAGCCGGCCATTTTATATAATAAAAGTAGACACTGAAGTCAAAACCGAGTGGCAACAGTATGTTTCACACTTGAATGCAATCTTCCAGCCTGAATATTGTGTTCAAGCATGAAACAGACTGCCTCCTCTCGGTGTTGATCTCCATGTCCACTTTTATACTTTTATATCTACATATGTTCCTTCTGTGATATTGTGCAATTTTTCTCTTAAACTTAGCATTTCCAAAAACCATATTTTTATCATATATAAAATGTAAGAAGAATAAGAAATATAATCAGAGCTACTCAAGTTTCACACTCAAGTTGAAGAATCATTTCAATTTATGCCTTACTTAGCTCATAGTACTGGCTGTAAACATGGAGTACTCATTTTTTTGTTTATTTTACTGGAAGTGAATGCCATTGTTGTTCCATATTAGATATTAAATACTTTTTTTGTACACAAACATCTTATCATAATTTCAGCTCACTTATTTAATAGAGAACTTGTATAGAGTTTTTTTTTTTTTGCTTTGATAAAGTCCACATTGGACGAAACGCGTCAGCAATTACCAGTTTTCCTATTGTCATTTTTATTCATAATATTGTCTTCTCTACCGATTAAATCGGAGAAATTTTCACACACACACACATATATATATATATATATATTATACACACATATATATATATATATATATATATTATACACACACATATATATATATTATACACATATATATATATATATATATAAATTTCTGCTGTACAGTGATCAACCACTACTGTCAATTTTCTGTGTGCATAGAGTGTTGAAAGACAATGTGATGAATGGACAAAGCATCCAACTGATTAAGTGGAGAATGGAGAAAGTGCTGAATGAACCATTAACGAATGATCATGGAAGCTTAATTACTTTTAAAGTTATTGTTTATTAAATGATACCAAAGCTAAGCAATAAAAAGATATAGAATAGCTTAATTATTTGAACCAAATTTTTTAAATCATGAAGACATGTTCATTGTTAATTTGTTCAACATTTTGTCCTTTTGAAACTTTGTCTCTTTGACATGATGTCCATTTGTCATTTAGTCAGTTCAACTTAGTCCATTAAGCATTTTGTCCATTTGACACTTAGTTCATTCAGCACTTTGTTAGACTTTTTCTCTATTCCATCATTTTGTCTTTCAACACTTTGTCCTTTGACACTCTGACCTACTACCATCAGTTTCATGCTTTCATGAAATTGGTCAGCACATAAACTTTCTTGCTAAGTCTTGTATAATATATATATACATACATATATATATATATATATATATATATATATATATATATAAGTGATCATAGAAGTCAACACTTAGAGGCGACAGTCTGTTTCATACTAGATGCAATCGTCAGGCCCTGACAATTGCATCTAGCATGAAACAGGCTGTCGCCTCCAAGTGTTGACTTCGATGTTCACTTTATATTTACACACACTTTATCTCAGATATTGAGCACTTTATCCCATAAATATAGCACATCTTAAGACTATATTTCTTCATATATATATATATATATATATATGAAGAAATATAGTCTCAAGAAATATATTTATGTATATATATATATATATATATATATATATATATATATATATATATATATATACATACACACACACATAGACAAAAGTGAGGAGAATGATGAAAATTTTTCAGCCTAGTCAAGAAACATTTAATAAAAATAAATGTTTTTGGCATTTGGATCAGGCTGATAATTTTTCAGCACCACCTCATCATATGAAGCCAAGTTGATATCCTTTTAAACGAAAGAAAACACACACAAAGGTTCATGTGCATGTCTGATAAATCTGACTTTCCTTATATTCAAACATTCCACTGGTTTAATGACAAGGATACAGATTTCCTTTAGATTTTCCCCCTATTTTATGAAATAATATTTTTTCTGCATGAATTTGTTGCATAAATAAGAAGTGTTGTGAAAACTTTTGAATAAGCTTCTTTTAATATTTTTAGTAATTAAAGAGAGAAGGAAGACTTTACCTTTTTACTGAACAGGGAACCTTATGTGGACAAACATATAAGAATATATACATGTGATTGGTTTAGGGTATGTTAGGGAAGGCTGCTTATTATGCAATATGTACCCTCCTCTTGTGATGCATTACTTAACCCTAAAACATCAAAAGGGCCCACACAACTACAGGATGATATACAGGAACTGATAAGAAAAAAAATACCCTTCAGTTTTGCCTTTTTTTTTTTTATTTATTACTTTTTTGAAAAATACCTTTATTATCAAAACCTGGATTGGGACACTTACTGCTGGCAACAATAAATTTGGTATTGTGGTTAATATAATTCAATTTAAACAGTTTGTATATTTAAACTGTCAGATCTTTCATGTTCATTAACCTCTCTGTTTACCTCATATATACTTATATAATTAGAAATGGAGTAATTTACCAAACAGCACTCAAAATATAATAATTTTGCTTGTTCCTTAGTGTGTACATTACATTCTGCCAATATCTCATAAGTAATGGACCCTAATGTTTTGATTGTGAGGGAATCTGGAAAATACATATAAAAAACACTGTTTGGTTTTAGAGAAAAAAAAACAAAGAGAATCCAGAGGAGACAATAATACTCTCATGTTTTAATGCCTGCTTCAGTGAAATGGGAAACTTGTCAATTTTAAATCTTTTCATTTGTGCCCCCTTACTTCTTTAAATGGTGACCTGTATTCATACTTATTATTGCTACTGCAATATTTTGTTAAAGTTGTTCAGTTCAAATATTTAATGATGTGATAGGGGAATTGCTACAGGTATTTTCTAGTCATGTAACTTGCAATGAGCTTATTTATTCATGAAATATTATAATACATCAGAAAATGCAAATAAGAAACCCATGAAATTTTCACAGATTTTACCAGTACTTTTAATTTTGTAAATGATTTGATGAAGAAAGAAGTAATAATTTTTTCTTATGTGTATATTATTTTTTTAAAATTTGACTTTTTCTTATGAAGGTTAAACAAATTGATTTATTTTTTTTTAATCTATGATTTTGAGAAGTCATCAGTACTTCAAATTTGGTTCAAACAATTGAACTCCTCTTTTGTATTCTTGAGGTTATTACTATATTTCACCTAATTTGTCAGTCTTTGACAGGTGTATAATCTGTAAGAAAAGAGTGGGGGGGAATTCTTTAAAAAAGAAGAAAATAGTAACCACAAAATGGAAAGATCCGTCCATTTTGTGGTTACTATTTTCTTCTTTCGACGGATCTTTCCATTTCATCAGTGGCAGATTTATAGATGAAACCATACCCAGGCAGTGGTGGGATTCAAATATTTTAGAAAAAGTTTCTCTCTTTGATATCACAGTTTTTTGTCCATGAAATTAAGAACTGGTTCTCTCATCTTTTTTTAACATCCCTAAATTTTTTCAAGGGGTAAGGGCCAATTCTGTGAACTTGTAGTTTTAGTAAATGATTCATGAAAATTCCTTCAATCCCAGCACTGTACCCAGGTGATTCTAATATTTACACATAGAAGTTTCTCAACACTTTCTTTGTCAACCCAAGAAAAGCACACAATGTTAAAATCTGCACTAGACTGATTTATGCACTTCAACAAGAAGCCAATATATGTAGCCTATTTTATCTTTTTAATCTCCAACAAAGTGGATTGACTGTTAATATATTAGCGATTATTTTTCTGCTGCTATTTTTTGAAGAATTGGGATATTTTTATTTTCTTAAGGATTATGTATTGGATAAAACTGAATTGTCCAAAGACATATATATTTTAATCATTTCACCCTAAGCAAGGTTATAATGCCACTAAGACACAAGAGGTTACAGGAAACAAGGGATAAATCTCTACTCCTGTTCAAGAGATAGGGAAATAATGTGAACAGGGTGATAGGTAAATCAATCTGCTCCTATTGAGAGAAAAAAAAGTAGGAGATTAAATTTTTAAAAAATAGTAAATATAACTTCAGAGTTAAGTGTAGAGTTAAACTAAGAGCATGTTCAATTCAAGTGCATGTATTCAGGTAGAGACAATTATGTCACTGTCATTCCTTAGTAAATTTTAACTACTTATTTAGATTTTAACATAGTTTAAGTTGCATTGTCTCTTAAAACTGAAAAAAAAGCAAAGGAAAACTAGAAATAAAATAAATTGCCTGAATGTTACTTGAAACACTAGGGTGAAGGAAAAAGTTAATTTATATTTATTTATATAACTACATAAAAACTATAATAAACAAATCCATAGTGAAACAAAAGTGCAGAGAAAAAATAATTAAATCAACATTCACAAACCTATGTGGAGAGAATCTTTCCATTTGATCAAAGGTTTCGACTTTTGGTAATTTAGTGGCTATTAAGAAATTGAACTTGCTTTTAGGTTACCTCCCATAATCCTCCCAAGCCTATGACCATGGCATCCTCGGGTATGATGATAAACTACATCCATGTCCTGGGTAAGACAATAAATTACACCCAACAGCAAGGCCTCTGATCAGGAGGTTTTGAGGAGCATGGAACCACCTCTTAATTGCTGGTGTTCCCAGGTCCACCCTGACCTGGGGTGGTAGCACCTGTTAGGGTTCCAGCGATGGGCAAATAGTTAACACTCAGATTACATTTGCATCCTGGGTATGATGATAAACTACATCCACATCCTGGGTATGACGATAAACTACATCCATGTCCTGTGTAAGATCATAAACTATGTCCAACAGCAAGGCCTCTGATAATACATTTTTGAAAAAAAAATGTTGCCAGCTGTACATTTTTGAAAAAAAATATTATTACCAGCTATACATTTTTGAAAAAAAAATATTAACAGAAATGGATCTTTAACAAAACAAAAATATTACCAGGAAAAAAAAATGTTGCCATTAAATGACTCATTGAGACCCGTAAAACAAACCAAACCAAACCTATGGTCATGTGGGGTGTAGATCAAACAACAAGAGAGAAAGTGTGAATTTTCCTGTTCACATAGAGATATATAAAAAAAAAAAACAAATTTTAAAATTTTTTCTTTAATTCATATACAAAGGTTGGTTGAAAAGTTCATAGGCTGACCAAGATACTCTCATGGAATGTGACCAAATGAAGTTTATTTTTCAACATTGTCCTCCTTGTGGTTCACAGAGTTTTCCATCAATGTTGCAGTGCTTGGATCTCATTGGTGAAGCATTCATCCTATTGGTTAAAAAAAGTCATCAACAACAGATATGACATCATCATCACTGCCAAGTAGTTTTTTCATGTTGGAGAACAAATGATAGTCAAATCAAGAGAATAGGGGGAGTGATCAACCAGTTCAAAACCAGTCATACATCAGCCGTTGAAACCAAGGAAATGTGTGCTGGAGCATTGATCTGATAAAACAAGACCCCTTTCATCACTTTATACAATTGCAGACAAATTAGCAAAAAACAATCACCAATTTCCTTTACTGTTACTTTCTGGATCTATATTCTTTTTGGTGGTCAGGCTTACAGCTATATCATGTTGAAACACAAGTTCACATACAGTCACTGAAGTTAAGCAACATTAAGACTGGTCAGTACTTAGATGGCTGACTGCTTGAGAATACCAGGTGCTGTAAGCTTGGATGTACAGATGATGTAATTGATAATGACTCAGAATTGGAAAGCCAAGTTCCATTTCCTGCTGAGTTCGTTATATTCACTTATGCACAAATAACTTTGGAAATGTATGAATCCACCTCTTCTCCCCCAGTTATGGGTTAATTACTATAACTTGTATCAATAAAATCAGTATTGTCTCCAAAAACTTCTTACAATCTAAAAATATTTTCTGACTTTAAATAACCTGGAAAAGGTTGATAACCCATAAAAACAAATCAGTCTTTGGTGGCCATCAAACTAACTTTTCATTCAGTATTGCCACCTCAAGTGAACATTTTTTTTGGCCTTAGACATTGATTCTGGACATTCTTTATATAACAAGTCAGTGTCTCATATAGGTGTTACTGAACCAAAATATTTTGTTCATTTAATCTTAACTCAAATTGATTTGCTCAATTTTTTTGCAGTTAAGAGTTTCAGAAACAAAAGGGAAGCAGCAAAAGAACAAAACTTTTAAACAGAACAAAATTATTTTTTTTTTAAAAATGCTGAAAAAATTCTTTTTAACATTATTTCTTCTACTTTTCATAGAAATTCTTTTTTTTTTTAATTTTTAATTCGCTGTTTGTCAAATTTTATTTATATATATATATAATGCTATTTTATTATCAATATTTGCCATGTTTTATATTTATCATTCAGTCATTCATCTAACTTTTGTGTACCCCTGTTTAAAATCTGCATGCGGGCTTCTGTGTGTGTGCTTATGAAGAAGAAAAAGAGAAAGGAATGATTTATTTTTTTCTCTTTCATATTTGTTTTTGTGTCTCTTTTATTTATTTTTTCCTGTTATAATGCTTACTTGTTTACCTATCATTCATTTCTCTTTTGTATGGCCCATTTTAAAATAGGCATTCATGGTTGCCTACAATTGTACATATGGAAGGTAAGAGAGAACGAAGATTGGTGAAACTGTCAGTTAGAATAAGCTTACAAATCCTAGTCAAGAGGGTTTTAGCATTCTGCACAAAACAGCAAATCGAAATCCACTTCCCCCAATGGACATCTACAACATTTTGAACATCAACAACGTTGGCAACGACAGCCATGTCTTTGTCGCATCGTGGCTGCCATTCGTTTATGCTTTTGCCATTATTCAGAATGAAGGCAGATTGTTGATTTAATCAAGAAATTCTTCAATGAGGGACTGGCACTAACAAAAGGTGTGTACAATAGACACCAGCTGGTGGTATGCTGTGCTGTGTTAGCATAAGGGCTGGGTCGCTTGCTTGTTGTGCATAGGTTTAGCCATGCTGACATGGAATTCACACACAATTGTAGACAGAAACAAATGCATTGCTAAAAGAGGCTTCAGTTAAACCTGATGTGACAGAAGCAGGCAGAACTGCAAAAATGCCAATATGTTGCAGTTATTATTGTAGAGGTTGTCATGTTTTCTGTGAACCTAAGATACTTTTCTTGTTTAAACTTTTTTTTCTTTGTTTCTGTTTATTTTTTTCATTCATTTCTCTTTATTTTTCTTCTTCTTGAGGATGTGCAGGTGGTGTAATGGATAGCAGCTCAGAATGAGATAATTAGAGAGACAAGTTCGAATTCTAGCCGGGTTTGTTACATTCACTTATGCACAAATACCTTCAAGAAAAGTATGAGTTAAATTGTAGAACTTGTATCTGGAAAAAAAAATCATTGTTATCTTCAAACAATTGTTAATGCAATATTCACTTGCAAAAAGAGAATTATTCTTACTATTGGCTATAAATAACCCACAAATGTTTGAAAAGTCGTTAAAAATCAAATCAATTTTTGATAAGCCGTAAAAAAAACAAATCAATTTTTGATAATCTGTAAAAAACAAATCAATTTTCATTCAAATGCAATATCAATTGAGATCTCCAGATGCGTTGATCTTTGTTAGGTAGATTACTCGCTACTTTCCTTTGACCCTCTTGCCTTCAATATATTCTGTGAGAAATTTCAACTGGGTTTTTTCGAATTCTAAATATAATTTTCTTTTTTGTTTCTATTTACCTTAAAACTCCCTTACTGTTCACATGTTCAATCCATGGTATTCTCAGCATCCTTCTGCAGAATCATATTTCTGTTGCCTCAAGTCTCTTCTTCATCTGGTATGTGTAGATGGGGTAATGGATGGCAGATTGGAATGAGAAATTGGAGAGCTGAGTATAAATTCCAGTCAAGTTCCAGTTAGATTCACTTAAGTGCAAGTGACATTTGGAAATATAGGAATTCATTTCTTGTCCTCGCAGCTATGGGTTAAATAGTAGAACTTGTATCTGGAAAAAAAATCAGTGTTATCTGCCAACAATTGTTAATGCAATATTCACTTGCAAAAAGAAAATTATTCTTACTATAGGCTTTAAATAACCCACAAATGTTTGATAAGCCATAAAAAACAAATCAATTTTCATTCAAATGCAATGCCAATCAACATCTTTAAATGCCTTGATCTATTCCCTGTCCTTCTCTTCATCCTTTCTTCTTTCATGCCTCTTTACTCCCTGTAACCCCTTGCTTGGGGGTGAAAATCTTAAAAAAAAATATTTCTCTTTTCTTTCCTACTTCCAACACTTGTTACATACACATTAACTAAATGTAATTGTTATTAATAATAGAGCTTTCTTTGATTACTTTTGTTTATATTGAACATTACAAATTTTACTATCTAGTGTTTTCTTATTACTATAAACGTTATTTTAGTGAGGACATATATTTGAGTTGCTATCCCTGTTATTTACTTTTTTAAAACAGTAAAAGTAATAACAATGAGTCTATATTGAGGAAACGTACTTCTTTTTTTTTCTTTTTTTACAGTAAGGTTTACCTTGTACAAGACCCAGAGGCCATTTAAGGTGGAGTTTAAGAGGTAGTTTATACAGAAAGGAGGGGAAGATAACGGTTAACTCTAGGCTTTAACAGGTTAAGATTGTAGTCTTCTTGAGTGTTGGTTCCACAGAGCAGTGGTTCACAAGAAGCTGTTTGAGTGGAACTTCTCATCAATGGAATACAGAGAGAATGTGGGTGGTTTGCTACAATTTAAGCGGCATGGCAAGTCTTTATATATAAAATATTTTAGTCAATTTTATGCTATCATTCACTTAGTCCACTCCTCAGTCCTACATATAGCATTATTCCAAATAACAATTTATGCAATTCAACTATTATGTCTTAATTTCTTTTACATAAATAATTATGATGATCAGAAAATTAAGCCATACAGTCTAAAGGCCATATCAAACTGAAGCAACATTGAGTCTGGTCAGTACCTAGATGGGTGACTGTTTGGGAATACCATTTGATGTAAGTTTGGATATGTGTGTAGTGTGATCGATAATGGCTTGGAATGAGAAATTGGAGAACCAAATTCGAATTCCAGTTGAATTTGTTACATTCACTGATGCGCAAACACCCTATCTCTACTCCTCTACTTAAATAGCAGGATAGACTGAACCCTATAGCCTTTGGTTAGCAACCAGTCTATTGCAGAAAGTAACAGCAGCCTACTACAAAAATTCTTATGCCAAATCAATCATTAATCGAAAAGAGACATGGTCACCCAAGCATGCATGGCACCTAATAAAGGAAGGAAAGAATTTAAAAACACAATAAATAAACAAGGAAACTGATATGATTTTAGAATGTTTATCACTGAATAGTCTTACGAAATTTTATTATATACAAGACAGTAATAAATAAAATTAAATGTTCACTTAACTTGTCCCTACTCTGTTATTTATTACTATTAATGCTCTGTTTCTTGATACTGAGCACTATAATTACAAATATTACTTGCCTTAAAAATGTTATCCTTTAGAAAAACTCCAGTTGAATTTATTTCTTCTTTTTGTTTATTTCTGTGAAATATAATCTTTGTTATTATTATTAATACACAAGATATTTAGTTGATCTAATATTGTGATCTGAAAAAATATTTCAGGTTATCTAAATATTTAATTTAGTCAGTGTTATTTTAATGTCTTTCCTTATTAGACACTAATTTACTGAGACTAGTGTTTTCATCTTAGTTGTTATCGTTAAATGTTTCAACTATGGCACATTGGCTATCTTCAGGTATCTGTCATAATTGAGTATCCAGAATAATTTTGAATGGAACCCTTTATTCAATCAATGGATTTAAGTTGTTCTCATTCCACTTTTCATGTTAGAGGAAATTTCATATCAGTTAATTCTTTTGGCAGAGGTTACAATAGGCACTGCAAGTAAGTAGGAATAATAACTTCTTTTTTTTTTTTTATCTAGCTATGAATTAAGCACTTTAGGTTACAAATGTTAAAAACAACAAAAAATAATCTACTTATTAAATTTTATGAAAGTTGATGGGTGGGTCTAGTTCATTGTAAATTGATCCACCCCTATGAAACCCAAAACAAAATATGTTCATTCAATGTTATTTCTTAAAATAAAAAAAATTGAAATTCATAATCTAGAAATCTTTTTTAATTTATTATAAACTTCAAAATAAATTTTATTTTTTAAATTTAATCAATCATATCATATGAGCATATTTAGTTAATAGGAGTAAATAGGTTTTTACTATCAGCTGGTTCACTCTCCTTCCTGGTTTTTTGAACAGGAGTAGAGGTTTATCCCTTGTTTTCTGTTTAGGATTGGGTTTCCAGTTCCTTCTAAAGTTTAACTTACAATGAATTTACATATCAAACTGAATATTCTATTAACTTTTTTAAAAAAATTATTTTTTTTTTTAAATTACTGATTTGGAGTGCTTAATCTATAGTAATATAAAAAATATTCTGGTTACAGTGCCTATTCTATGACTACACCATTCTTTGAAATGACATCACAAGGACAAATCAACTAGGAAAAATTTCATTTCATTAATCTAACTACATAACATGCTACATATATCTGTATACATTTGTAATTTTTTTTCTGTACTAGAGTTATCTCCCTTGCAGTTGGCAACATCTGGTGACAATTTTTGTTATGGCATTAACAAACTGTTCAAAAATGTTTGAAACTGAAAGAAATGATTCAATGAAAGATTAATGATAATAATTGGAAAAAATATATTTAATGACTTACCTGTGTAAATCTGAAAATAGTAAAGACTTAAAGTAGGAATTTCATATCTGCTGCCATTTTTATGACATGAGTAAACTAGTGTTTTCAGTAATGGTAATAAATCTTTTTTTGTTTTTAAGAATATGTACTAAAATCAGTATTTGTTAATGAATTAATTAAATAACTGATTGTCATTAACAAAACTTTGTTTGCATGCATTTCAAAAAGGAAGCAAAAGGAGTTGGTGTGAAATCATGTGTGTATGACAAAATCTTATTATAAAATGCAGATTGTGTGTGTGTGTCTTTATGTATTGGATCAGATTTCCTACATTTTTCAACCAATTTCAACAAAACTTCCCAGGACTGCATAAAATTACCTTGCAGTGGTTCTGATAGCACCAAAAATTGGAAAAACACAATTGTTTTTGCACAAAATCAATTTGAAAACATGATAAAACACGATTCTGTCACCAGAATGAAAGGGGGACAACTCATATCGAGTTATACTTATTATAAAACCCAGGTTGTTTGTGTGTGTGTGTTCATTTATATATGGGATTGGATTTCCTACATTTTTCAACTGATTTCAACAAAACTTCACTTTTTTGGCAGGTAGTGTTTCTTATTGTCTTGCACACTTTTTTCTTTATTTTTACATTCAGAATGCTTTAAAAATTCCATTTACAAGACAATTGTTTATAATAAAATTCTATTCAATCGATAGACTCATAACGATTGAAAACAATGTTTTTGTTTGAGTTTGGGTTTGACCAATTCGTAAAAAAAAAAAACTAAACAAGACATGCATGTCCATCAACCTTAAACAATAATCTTTGTCAATTTTATTTTTCAGTCTTTATGATTGGTCGATACTTGATCTATCTCTTACTGTTACATCCCCGGGCAACGCCGGGCTCTACTGCTAGTACAAGATAATTCTGCTTTTTGTGTTTTTATCTTCTTTCTTTCAGCTTTGTTAGTCTAACAGGCAGAGTATTAGATTTGTCATTTCTGTACACATGCTTGAATAATGTGTATTAGATGCCAGAATATTAAACCTAATAATGTTGGAGATGAAATCTAGCAGCAGGATGACATTCAAAACAATTAAACACCTAATTTATTCAAGCATTTTTTTTTAAAGTTTAACTAAAATAAATTCATTGATCCTTATTTTTCAAAGTCCCTTTACAGTCTGATCTATATTTCTGTGTCAAGAACACCAAAATGTTACTGACTAAATTAAATATTTAGATCATCTGAAATATTTTTTCAGAAGACAATACAAGAACTGATATGTGCACAACTAAATATCTTATGTATTAACAAAGATTGTGTAACAAGAAAAAAGTTGGCCAGAGCATTTTTGGAGGATAAAGTTTTAAGACAAGCAACTTTTTTTAATTACAATGCTCCAGTATCAAGAGATAGAGCATTAATAGTAATATTAGCTATTTGTTTATGAGGAAACATTTGGCATTCAATGATCATGCAAAGAGTGTTACTTTAAAAAATATAGGTTTTTCAAATACGGTAATTATTATGGCATTTTCCAGTATTGATGGGGGCTTTCTTCCAAACTTTTGTTTGTAGTGTGGAATGTTAACATCTTGATGATGTCATTATTTTCACTTCAAGTTACATGTGCTATCCATTTTACTTGTTGCTACTGTTGAAAGTCCTCAAGTGATGTTGTTTCTGTTAACCAGGTACAGTTCTTTGTTTGTGATTTTGTGGAGCCAGTCCACAAGTTTTGAGGTAGTATGATCCTTGCTAAAACCTACAGACTTGATTCACTAAAAGCCAGTATTAAATATTAATCTGAAAAAGTGGCTGCATACAGCTAATGTTTTAGATATTTATGAACATGTTTGGTGGCACATCACACATGAAAGTCCTGATTTGAAGAGAATATTGAAGAAGGTGACTTGTGTTTTTAGGTTAATGTTTTAGTTTTGTAGCAACTTGTGGTGTTGTATGAAACTACCCCTAGCACAGCTTATTCTATGTGAGACATAATAATAGAGTAGGGACATAAGTGAACATTTAATTATTTTTATTACTATTTTATATAGCAAGATCATTCAGTGATAGACATGCTAATATTATAGATCTGTTTCCTTGTTTACTTACTGTGTTCTTAAATTCATGATTCCCTTATTTCTGTTCATCACATTGAGTCTTTCTTTTATTAATTTTAGAATTGCAGCTGATGTTTGTAATTATATTTCCATCAGTTTATTTGGCAATGACAATTCTTGTTCAAATCACTTAGTGACAAAACAGGATGCAGGGAATGCAAATTCTTGACTTTTCCCAAGAATGCAAGCATTAAAGTGGAATCCATAATGGAATCAAGAATTTTAACTTTGTTCACTAGTTTGTTCCAACAATATTGAGCAATATGCTGCTGCTACTGCCTACAAAAAGGCTCTGCTGTAATGTCAAGCAAAACTTTCAATTCTTGTGTTTCAACTTTAACTATTTATTATTGTTATTTTTTGTTGCTCTCTTTCAACTACACCCAGTTCTCACTTAATGACTAAATTCAGTTCCAAAGATCTGATCATTAAATGTTGTACCTTACTACTATTTCAGGTATAATCTGTACGTAATAGGTTTGTGTCAACCAGCTTCAGATATGTCTATATTTATGATTTGAGGTATTATGTACATTATTTACATTATTTGGACTATTATCCTCATCTTTGTCGCCATATTTATTACAACGTTTTGGCCGTTGTATGCTCTGGCCTTCTTCAGGTGGTTGGAATGTCAAACTGAACTCTTTATTTTGCTCACTGAGGTAGACTGTTCTATTTCTAGCTGAAGACATTAGGTTTATAATACCCAAAAATTCATACACAGATGTCCTCAAGGACACATGGCACAGTGGATAAAGGCGTTAGTTAGCTCCAGTGACAGGACCCAAAAAGTGTGAGTTCAATGTGCATTCAGTGGAGAACTTTCAGAAGGAAATTAACAAGAGATAACTGACATCCATTAAACATGGCATGTGGAACTAGAACAGTCTACCCCAGTGAGCAAAATAAAGGGTTCAGTTCAACATTCCAACCACCTGAAGAAGGCCGGAGCGTACAACAGCTGAAACATTGTAATAAATATGGCAACAAAGATGAGGACAATAGTCCGAATAATGTAAATAATGCAGTTTCAGATAGCTTTAATATCACCTTACTTTGACCTCTTTAAGTCGAGGGTTAACCAATATTTTTCCTACATGTCCTATTAAACTGCACTTATCTTCCCTTATATACAATAACCTCAATCAGTAACCCTCTATCTTGAGTGCCTCAAAGACCTTGTATTGGGTTAACAGTAAAAAAAAATAAATAAATAAATAAATTTTTATACAGTACAGTAAAGGTAATAAACAGGTTTGAAAATCAGCTCAATATTCTGTGCATTATTTCAGGTCGTATACTGTAAGTACAGCACAAATAAATTTTTATTTATTTTTCTCTTTATTCATTTTATTTATTTTGATTCATTTGATAGAAAAAGAAACTGATCATGGTCAAATTTTTTATAGAACATACAATACCAACTGGTTGAATTGCTTGTTTATTTTTATGAGACTCTTAGTCAATTGTAAGTTTGTATTCCCAGTTCATTTCATACCAATCAGAGATAATATCTCACTGGATTTGTGAAATAGATTTCTTGATTATTTTTACAAACTTGTAAAACACTTTTGTTTCTTGATGCTTTTCTGTGTGAAACATAATTTTAGATGGATTTTAAACAAAAACTATATGTACTTTTCTCCCATGGTGTTATTGGCATTGTTTGTTTCTCATGTAATATAAAGAGATTGGTAAACATTAGTGATGCTGGACCATTTTCAAGAAAATAAATTATGCCCTTTTTTTCTTCTTCTTCAAATAGTTAATGGGTGTGGCAAAACTTGTCAAATACATAAATTTCTCTTTTATATTTGTGCAATTATTTTGTGACAAGTTGATTTCATTTTAATGTTCACTTATACATAAAGTAATATATAAATAAAAATCTATTATTTGTTTTGTTGAAATATGAAACTGCTTATTATGTACAAATATGCTTCTATTTGTATGAATGTATATATATGCACACACAAAAACATACTATATATATATATATACTTATGCTAATTTTATATTTGTACATTAGCAGGTGTATACATGAATATGTAAATGATAATATGAATTGTTTTATGTGTATTTATAGATAATATTTATATGTGTGTGAGGGATTGATAGATGTAGGTATATAGATATAATTGTATATGTGTATAGTTGTATGCATGAGTATATGTATATCTGAATAAAGTTGATTGTGTGTGTGCATATATATATATATATATATATATATATATATATATATATATATATATATATATATATATATTATTAAAATGTTATTTTTAGTGGATGTAAGTATTTGAGTAGATGCTGTTTATTTTAAATAGTATTTATTTCTTCTGTCTGCATAACTGGGAAAAAAACTGTGCCCTCCAGCAAGATTCAAACCTATATCTGCTTTTTCAGGAGGAACTACTGTCTGATCTAGCATTATTTTGCTGTTCACTTACGAAGATCATCACAATAAAGCAAGGCTGTATTTTAAAGCAAACTGGCTCATTCAGATTTACTCGGAACATACATCTGCTGAGTCTTGTATCCAAAATGTAAACAAAGCAATTTCTAAAGAATTAATGGATTTTATTTTTTTAATCTGATATATTTTTATTACTTGAAACATTATTTTAGTGGATACCCATACTTCGGATGCTCCTCTGTTTATTTTAAATAGTAGACAAAATAAATACTGTTTAAAATAAATGGAGCATCTATTCAAACAGTGTAAAAATGTCCAAAAGCTTTTGGCTATTCCTTTAACCATTATCAAGGATGATATTTTTAACTGAATATTAATAATGTTGATAATGACTAAAAGAATAGCCAAAAGCACTCAGATACGCAGAACGTTTGGACACTTTTGATACAGTTTGTGTCAAGAAAATAAAACACTTGTGCGAACACAAGAAAAATTAAATAAAAAACTTAATCGCAGTACATTGGCAGTTGCTTTTAACACAACTTGTATAAAAGAGGGACTGCTGCTCAAATACACAATTATCATACACACACACACACACACACACACACACACACACTTTATTTCCTGTCCCTTATTTGATCCAGGCTTATAGCCATATCATGTTGAAACACTGGTTCTTGTATGTTAAGCAATGTGAAACCTGGTCAGTAGCTAGATAGGTAACCACTTGGGAATACCAGATGCTATAATGAATAATCGCTCAGAAATGTAAATCAGAGAGCTGAGTTTCAATTCCATTTAGGTTTGTTATATTACCTTAGAACAAATACTTATGGGAAAGATATGAATCCATCTCTTCTCCTCCAGCTAAGTGTTAAATAGTAGAACTTGTATCTGAAAAATTATTATCTGAAAAAATTCTTCCAATCTCAAAGTACTTTCTGACTTTAAATAACCTACAAAGGTTGATAAGCCATAAAAAAAATCTATCAATCAACTCTATTTGATCCAGTTCAAAATAAATTTCTTTTTCTGCATTTATTACAAATTTATTTTATAAATTTATGAAATACAAACACTAATATTTGGAGAAAAAGTGACATTTACATGATATTAAATAGGGAAGATTTCTTTTTAAATGTTTTAACTTGTATGTCTTTGATTGATTTGTCACTCTCATTTGACTTTATTTACTCTAATCAATACAATAATAAGAGAATCAAATGTGAAAATCTTACCAGTGTCTGAAATTAGGAAAATTAAGATATTGCTAAAATTAATTGTTTGCACTGTTGTTCTCATCTTTATTGTCATATTCACAATATTTTGGCCATTGTACGTTCCAGCTTTATTCAGGTGATATACATTAGAATTTCAAACTGAACCCTTTATTTTGTCAACTGAAGGACACACGGCCCAATGGATAAAAGTGTTGGTTGAAGTAATCCAGTAACTTGATCTAAACAGTTGTGAGTTCAATACCTGGCCACAGCAGAGGTGAACAAAAAACTTGGAGAGTTGAGTTACGAAAGGGAAAATAACTGAAATTGAGATATCCAGAAAAGGCATGGCACATGGAACTAGAACAATCTACCCCAGTGAACAAAATAAAGGGTTCAGTTTGAAATATCACCTGAAGAGCAGCCATAACATCATGAATATGACAAAGATGACAACAATAATCTGTAAATAGCGTAAATAGTTACAATACCTCATCTCAGAAATATAGACAGATTGCTAATATTAAATTAAATATTATAGGCATTATCATCACTAAAAATATATATAGCATTGATCCATATCTTCCTGATGTCTGTTTAAACTGAGGCCTTTTTTCTATAGTGAATTTTGTATAGTGAAAATTTGACTGAATTAAGTTTGAAAATGTGAACTTCATAATATATGGAAAAAAGTTGGTGTAAGCTTAAACTGATGTCAGGAGGATGTGAGTTTATCAAATTAAAAAGATGATGTTCTTAAAGTTTCTCATTTCTTAGATAAATGCTTTTGTAATCATTGCCAATATAAACAAACACACCCTGACTACATTTGTAATGGAGATTAATTGTATTGCTTACAATCATGGAATAATGACTGGCTTTATAAATTAAATGGAACATATACTTGGGTACATGTTATATACTGTACCTATGAACACTAATGAGTATGTCCCAATCCTCATAAATACATTGGACACTATTGTAAGTGGGGGTAATATGCTAAGTAGTCCACCACTAGCAGTGGTTTACCTACTTCACACTGCTGGCAAGTATTGTATTTTGTTGATGTTATAAAGATTACCATTTCATTTCCAACCTCTGTTTTGGTTATTCCTAATTCAGTAACCTTTTCTAAGTTACAACAGTACAATATCTACTAAATTTTGCTTAAAATAAAATTTTACTTCTGCAGTAAATAGGGTATTATTTAATCTCTTTCTCATGAAAAGAGAAGTGAATGTTAAAATTGATGAATTCAAAAGCAAAGCAGACAAAATATATGAAGAGTTTGCTAAAAAGTTCTGTTTGATCCACTTCCCAAAATTTGTACAAATATACCATATATTTCTGTATATAAGAAGACTTTTAAACCCCAAAAAATCACTCTTAAAAATTGGGGGTCATCTTACACTACAATTTTAAAAAAGAAACATTAAATTCTGATTGTTGCTAGGCTAACCTCAGCCTCATTGCGATAACCAATAATGTACATGAAAGGATTCACATTATCAAATAACCTGATAATAAAAGTATATAAAATCATTTCTACCTTATATATTACTGGCATAGCTTCATAATAAATTGCCTTCGAAGAATAATTCCGTATCAATGAAATCAACTTGTATCCATGCAGGCTCAGCTGAGAAAATGTAAACATCGAGTTATGATTGTTATGATCCAGAATGATGAGGATATTTCATCATTCTAAAAAATAATCTTGCCATCAGTGATGATAGAAAGTAAGGATATTTCATCATCCCCTGAAATAAAGATAAAAAATTTCATCATCCTAAAAACAACCTTGCCACCAGTGATGAAAGAGATTTCATCATTCTAAAATCTGATTATAAAAATGACCCTTCCACCACAAGCAATGACAGGACAGTAGGGTCAGTAGAGTAGAGGACAGTAGAGTAGCAAGTGCCAGTTGCAGTAGTAAAAAGGCCCAACACACACATATCCTCATCCCTCTGGAAAATTTGGCAGTAATAAGGATAACATAATAATTATTTCTCATTAAAAATTTATTATAATTTTGGTGTTAAATAATAAAATAATTTAGGATTACATACAACCTTTATTTTTCAAATAAAAATCTTTTTGCAGTAGTTGCATTCAAACCTTTTAGGATATTATATAACTATTTCCCATCAATTATAGAGGATGTGTGTAGGCAAAACATGATATAGAATTGGTTTTGTTATTTCGTTTATTTTGAATTTATAAGCATACAGTAAGTAACAACATTTCCAATAACATCATCTTTATATAATCAATAAGCAGTCATACACTACAGGTATAGAGTAAATTCATGAAAATTTCCTATATTTTTGACCTCGTCATTATCTAAATGTCATCTTATACATGGAAATATACTTTGAATCCCATCTTGTCCAAGCCAATAAATTTTCAGCACTCATATACATATATACATACATACAACCTATGTTTAGATAGCTGAGCTAATATATTTATATTTAGATAAATAAGATTATATATTATGAATTTTTCAGCCTAGAATACCAGTACAAAGTCATAGGAGTTAAGTTTAAAATACAATACTTTTTTGTCTTTTTTCACGAAACTTCAAATCTGAAAATATTTTTGGCCAAAAATGATATCTATGCATTGATATGAATGTGCCAGGAACAAAAGTAAGGATTTGAAAAAAAAAAAAAAAATTGCCATATTCCAAGAAGCTTTTAGAAAATAGAATAAGAATAGTACAGTTCCCTTATTCATTTGCTTTTTAAAATAGCTAAACACATTTTTATGCTGCTGGCATTATAAAATTTTTGAAAACTTGAATAGGTAAAAAAATAAAAAGTCAAAAATAAACGTTTGTCAAATGAAGTGAATTTAGTTGGGTTTTTTTTTCCGATGACACTAAAATTTTATCTTTCTAAATGCTCTAAGTCAAATAGAAATATGTTACTTTGGTTTAATTCTTTTGCTACAATGCTAACTAAAAATGTCTCCCCCCTACACCTATACTTACTCTTTGACTTTTTTTTATTATTAAAATAAGTTTCCAAAAGTTTATTTAGAATATATCCTCATCTCAAGGAAAATTTGTTTCCTTTTTTTTTTTATTCATAATTCTCTGATTTCAAAGTAAAAAACATAAATTCAATGTTAGTAAAAATGGAGAAAGCAAAACTATTTTACTTTTAGAAAAAAAAATGACCTTAAAGTAATTATTGTCACACACTTAGAAAATAGCTAAATAAAATTTGAAATTCATTTAATAAAACAAACAGCAACAGCTTCACAAACCATATCTTGTATTCCCAATTCCTTTTTTTAAGAGGGTGATATCTCTCTCTCTCTCTCACACACACAGGTATGTGTGCTATCATACTTTGCTCCATTACAGCAATTCATCATCCATTCTTTATTCATTTTTGTAAGATATCTTTCTCAGTGCACTGTAGCAATTTCATTATTTAGAAAGAACAAAGTGCGAGAAAAGCAACTATGTTTCCTTAAAATTTATTAATAAGTTATCTCATTTAAAGGTTTTAAATCATTTTTTGTATTGTCACACCAGTTCACAGGAGTTTTTCAGGGTCATACATTGTTCATTTTCCTCTTGCTTAAAAAAAACAAAAGAAATGTTTATGAAAAATTTAATTCTTACATGTATATCAATATATTAAAATATGTTATATGTTGCAGGTTCTGTTTATTGAATAATTTTCATATTATTTCATATGTATCTTTTGTACTTTGTCATCATCTTTGTTACTTTTAACTGATCATCTACTCAAGCATATTGAAGACAAGATAGATTTGAGGATTGATTTAGTGGTTGATTGATTTCTTTCTTTATGGTTTATCAACCCCTTGTGGGTTATTTAAATCTAAAACATATTTTTTTGATTATAAGAATAATTTTTTGTTTTAAGTAAATATTGCATTAACAATCTTTTGGAGATAACAATGATTTTCCAGATATATGTCTTACTGTTTAACCCATAGCTGGGGGAGAAGAGCTGGATTCACACCTTTCCTTCAAGATTATTTGCACATAAGTGTATGTAATGAGCTCAGATGGGATTCAAACTTGGCTCTCTGATTTCCTATTCTGAGCCATTAATATGAAGATAATAATTTTATCAATATCTGAAATAATGAAGATCTACTATCTCAGAATTTCTGCAAACTATTGATTCCTACTTCTACTCCAAAAAGTAACCATTTCCCATAAGTACAATGATATGCGTCATTAATAAGTAATTATTTTCTGTATTAAATAAGCATATAAAGAAAGTTGGGTTTTCTTACATTTAAATCATAGTAGTGTAGAATAGATGAGTTATTTAGTTGATGCATGAGGCTTTTAATATTGCATAATTATTTATAAAAAAATACATGAAAAATTCTGGATTTTTTAAAATGCAAGGGTAAATCATAGTATATTTTCTGAGTGTATACAGTAAAATATACAATAAGTCCTGGGGTTAGGACAGTCCTGTCCAACAATGATTTCTGGTTACAACATAATCTCCATCAATCATGTTTCCTGATTGTATGCCATATTGGATTCTCATGTATTCACTCTCTTTCATTTGTGTTGTGTCTGTGGAAACTTATTGCCCTTCATTATGGTTCTCAGGCATAGTGTAACCTCTTCTGATGGTGGTGCTTTGAAGAAAAGGAAAGCCATCACTATGGAAGTAAACTTAGGGATACGTTTCAACTTACAATCATATTACGACACATTGTGGTAACAGAAGTGTTGTAAGTCAAGAACACCTTGCATTCATAATTTAATTCATAACTTTGCAAATAAAGAATTGTTATAATATCCCATGATCTGGGCAAAACATTCCAGAAGGACATGAATAATCCTGAGATCTTTGCAAGTGACATTTTAGCATAGAGATCTATAATGTAATATATATATATAAAACAAGGAAAACTCTTTATGCTAATGCATTTAATTCCTTAAGGAATTTTATCAAGGCAAGTATAGAAAAATTATTTAGTAACCCCTATTTATACACAGAATTAATATGGAGAAAACTAAGTTTTCAAATTTTGAAGAATGCTTTTAAATATTCTAAAAACTTACCATGTAAGGAAGAGGGAAACTATGGACAATGTTAAGTGATATTTTTTCACCTATTACATGAAAATGAGTTAATGTTTTTTAATGTAATTAAATTTATTTTTTTATATATTTTTATTTTATTTTGTTTATGTATTTAATAAATTTTTTTCTAAAGGTCATGAGTTAACCATTTTTCTTTTAATTTTTTAAAAACTTCTGTAGTCATACATAAGTATTTTTGCTTGAGAAAGGAGATATTTGGAAATATCCAGGGTGTAGGTTAACATTTTCGCAAGATTCAATAACAACACATTCCAGAACTTTTCAGCTAAGTTATTTTCTCTTTTAATAAGAACAGTATGTTGGAGATTTAAATTTTAGTTGAAATTATTTCTGTGTATAACTGATGCATTAGATAAATTGCTATATAAATCTTTCTTAAATTCATATGTTTTAAAATTTCTGCACTTTTCACCAAAATATTGTAAGGAACAGATGTTACAGTTTATTTTATATATATACCTGTTTCAGAATTATTGATATTATGGACATTTTTGGTTCTGATCATATCCATAATTGCTTTGAATGTAGTTGCAATTACTTTGATATTAAGATGGGATATATTATTTTGAATAGTAGATATTAAAGAGTTGGTAAATAATATTATGTTTGTTTTTTATGTAATTTACTATTATTGTTGCTGCTGTTATTTTTATTATCTTTATTGTAGATTTTGTATTGTGATTGAAATAGTAAGGATATTGAAAGTTTCTAAAAGTATTTTCCATATATATTGCTTTTTCAGGTAAATATTGGGGGCTGCAGATTTTTAATCCTGTAATTACTTTGGATTTTATTCTGTTACAATGGTGAGAATAATAGTTTGAGAGATCATTCTTGTTGGTAGATTTTCTGTAGGCTTTTAGTTGGAAGTCATTATTGCTTCTATTTAGCATAATATCTAGGAAGTGTAATGCATTATTAGTTTTTTGTTTTCAAAATAAAATGAAATCTGCCATGGGTTCAATTCAAGTCTATTTACAAGGTCTGGTAAAATTATGTCATGTGGATATATTATAAGGGTATCATCTATGTATCTAAAAGAAGAAAAATTTTGTGCCAAAATATTTCTGAAAGGGTGTCTTTCTAGACACTCCAGAAACAGAAAAGCTAAAATGCTGCTAAGAGGATAATCCATTGGTAAACCAATTTTTTTATTATAAAAGTTGCTGTCAAGGATGAAAAACATTAGAAATTAAATGACACATTTGTAGACAAAGATTTTATATCTAAATTGATCATACATTTGTCTTTTATATTTTTTTTAATCTATTAATAAGATGAAAGTTTTTTTTTTTTTTTTTTTGAGGGAAGAAATAATTGTACAGAATAATGTGGCTAAAATTTTGGCTATGTGAGACACTACCTGTTCCTAATATAATGGGTCTTATCAAAATACCTGGTTCATGTACTTTGAGTAATTCATAACTTGAGTGTTTTCAGATGAATAACATTAACTTTTATTCAATAGATAGAAAAATGTCACTTAGCACTATCCATAGTTTACCCTTACACCGTAAGGTTTTAGAAAAAATTCCTCTCATTCAGAATTTGAAGCCTTAGAATTAACTTGAAGAAAAATAATGTTGTGTACCTCCCTAACCCATCGCATTTGGTCCCTGAAATCAAGACGTATGTAGAGTGTGCCACATTTTTCACTAAATGACCATTGATTTGAGGGTAGCAAGATTAACATGAAATTCCAGTTGCAA
>CAHIKZ030000646.1:2670000-2710000 GCA_903632075.3 Acanthosepion pharaonis
TTTAAATTTTTGAAGATTGTAGTTATCTGGGAAGCAAGAAATCAGAAAGGAGTTCCACAAGTGAAGAGTACAAGGAAAAAAAAAACCTCTTAGAGTAAATGTAGCTGCTGCATCTAGCTAGTTCAATAGTAAAACAATTAGAACTAGTTGCCAATCTTGCTTAAATTCATGTAGTTGGGTCATCAGAGAAAAAATGCTTATCCAAGCAGTTGCCATGAAAATATTTGTAGAAAAGACAGAGGGAAGCCATGTCAGTGAAAAAATGACTGGTGATGATATGCCTGGTCAGGATTGATTGTATTGCAGACCCTTCTCTGGATGTTGTCAAGAATCTTGAGTTGCACTGCAGGAGCACCAAACTAGATATGGTAACAGTATTCAATACACAGGCAAATGGTAGATTTATAAATGTGTAAAATGAATTCTGACAAGAAGATTTTTATTAGCACAACACAGTGAACCAACCTGCCTTGCTACAGATGTAGAAATTGACTTGATATAGTTGCTCCAATTCAAGTGAGGCCAAAGTGGTGTACATTATTGTCGTCCTGGAATTCAGCATCAGTCATCCTGATGGTTGACACTTGCATGAATTTATTATACAAACTGAGTGTAATTTAAATGTTTTATTTATAAATAAATCCCAAATACATAAGCTATAGAAACATATTTGATCAGGTAAGCAGGTATATCAAATATCCTTAGAGTTGAATGTCCCTGCTTTTCACAGTGCATTACACCTCGGAATATCAAAAGGAGAGGAACTTGTCATTAGTGGGAGGACCTACCAGGAAGAAGAAACTTATAAAAAATTTTGACTCTTCTGTGAACTGGACTTGCCATAACAAAATTTTTAATTTCAAATTAAAGCTGAAATATCTTTCATTAAATAAATCATAGCCATTAATAACTCTAAAGGAGTTGAGATGCATCAGTAAAAAAAAAAAAGAAAAAATTGATTAACATGATAACTTATATATCTAAATGTTGTAGCATACCTACGGATGATAACGGGTATGTCCCCATTCACATAAATACAGTAGTAAATACTGTATGTTGGTCTGCAGTTAGAAATTCATTGTGGAATTCACTTGACTCATTTCTAGCAGTTGACTACTTCTACACACCACTGGTGAATCTTATATGTGCTGTTCGTGTCCTAAGTATTATCATTCATTACCAACCATCATGTGATTATTCTATTCAGTAACCTTGCCTAGGTAACAATACTAAATGAATTATTTTATCATTTGAATAAAATGTCACACCACCAAATAAGTTACTGTAGATATTTCTAAAGAAATATTATAAACTGAAATTCACATGGTATATTTATCATATAAATATAAGTCTATAAGTAATATAAGTTTTTTTCCTTTTATTTTTTATCATGAAGAGTAAAACTGGTCTTAGCGTTTTTATTTCCATAATAAAATTCTGTACCCCAAAGAAAATTATGAAATATAAGTACGTACTGAAAAGTTAATGCTTGTCAGTTGTTTAATACCAATTTTATTATGAAAACATAGGCTTACATTGACAGAGTGTACACAAACAAACACATACACACACACGTGTGTGTGTGTGTATATATATATATATATATATATATATTTGTCTGGACTTATAAATTAAGTAAATCAATTTCTAAAAATTATTATTAGCATTGCTTGGTAATGGAACAACTTTGTATTTTAAGTTTAATTTGTATTTTTGAACTTAAATTTAAGGTTTCAGTTTTGAAACACAGGAATTCTGGTGTTGTGATGATTATATATTTAAAAAAGAATATTAAGCTCTATGAGTGTAACAAGCACTTTTTTAAAAATAAAAGTAAATGCTAAAAACTCTGAATTATAAATCTCATTGTTTTTTCCTATTATTTTAAAATATATATATATATATATATATATATATACACAGACACACACACACACACAATGTGGTATCAATTGATAAGTTATTTTTACAAATTTTGTCCTTTCTTATTCACAAAACCCATGATGAGATTAATGTAATTTCCCACAAAAAGAAGATGAAGCCCTGTTTCACAACTTATACTTCAGAATGAGTACAAATATGTGACATGCATTCATGTGCTTATCAGTATTTTCAAAAATCTGAATTCTTTTTCTCATCCCTCACTTCCTGCCAACTCCAGTCAATTATAACTTTTTGGTCTAACCTTTTTAACCAATGTCCGATAACTGTGTTTATGTCATGGCACAGCTTGCTTCCTCCCTATGCCCTTTTCTAACCCCTTTTGGTTCTAAGTTGTTTTTTTTTTCTTCCAAAAATTGAAAATACAATACCAGGATTCCTTCCAATATCTCAGTCAGTTGGACTTGAAAGTATTAATCAATGCTTTTATATGCCTATCTGAGTACAAGACAGCTCAGCCCACATCCCAAAGCTTATAAGGTCATTTGAAGCCCATTTTTAAAATTGTTTTTAAAAGGTCATATACTTTTAGTACAACCAACTAACCAAAATATTGCTGCATTTATTCAGGCTTTTTTCAATATATGGCATGCAATTGAAAAAGAGTTTTCTTTTTTTATCCAGGAGAATTGCCAGATGAAGTCTACCTTTGTTATTCTATATTAATCTTTTTCTACTCATCATTTAAGAATTTTTTTCTCTTTTAGTAAATTACTTCAGGCTGTACATAGTCACTTGAATCATGTATATTAAATTTCTCTATTATTTAAACTATTTTGCCTGAAGAGTGCCTTTAAAACTGCATTTGTCAGTATTCTAAAATCAGTTTTCCTTGAATCTTCTTCGTTTTCCTTTCACATGCAAAATTCTATTTTCACATCCATTTTCATTTTTTGTTTTCATTTCCTTATAAGATTTTGTGTATTTTTATGAAGTTAAAATATAAATTTATACATTGTCTGATGAAGATGCTTACCTATTCATGCATATTTTAATGTCTAGGATTCTGCTGAGCATATTTTAACATTATGCAAACAAGATACAGATACACACACACATATATTTAATCAGTTCACCCTATGCAAGGCAATATAGCCACCAAGACACAAGGGGTTACTGAGTGTGAGAAAATAGAAATTATCAAGGAGAGAGAACAATATAAGAACATGAATTAAGAAGACAGAAGATAACAGTTGACATTACATTTAAATTTTGGAAGATCAAACTTGACTGGAAAGCAAGAAACCAGAAGAGCATTCCACAAGTGAGAAGTGTGAGTGAAGAAACTGTTAGCATAGAACTTATGGTTAATTCTCACTGTTTCAACTGTATAATGATGAGACCCTGCTGCCGATCTAGTATTGTACTTAGATTCATAAAGTCAAGGTACCAAAGAGAAATGTTCACTGGAATAATTACCATGAAAATATTTATAGAAAAGGTACAGGAATGATATTTTATGATGTTGGGAAACCAACTGAAACTGAGATGTCAGGTCAGGACCAATAATATTGCAGATTCTTTGTATTTTATTTAGAATCTCTATATTCAGAGCAGAAACATCAGACCAGATGTGGCAGCAATATTTAATGCATGGATGAATGGTATATATATATATATATATATATATATATATATATACATATAAAATCACACATACATATAAATAAATGTCCACATATATGCTTCTTATATTGTATAAAATGTGATAACAAAGATATTCTCTGTATATTCGTGTTTTTTATTTAGTTGACAGCACAATAAATTTGAGGGAAAATTGGAAAATTTTAGGCTACTCCTGCAACCTTTGTCAGTGTTTCATATTGAATAGTTTTACTGACAAAGGCTGCAGGAATAATCAAAGATTTTATAATTTCCACCAAAAATATATTATGCTCCTATGTGTTAACTAAAACTAACATACAAAGAATATCTTTGGCTTCATTTATATCATTTTCTGTGTGTGTATCAGATTTTATTTTCCCAGTCAACATTTTTAGAATAGATTTCCTGATGTAAAAAGAAATATCTATATAATTATATATATTAGTATATTCACTGATATTTATTTTTTTTTAATTTCATATACATAAACATTGCTATAGGTGCTTAGATACAACTTCAAAAGAGGAGTAAGATATTGTAAAGTTATTGTTGATAGGAAAATACAATGCTGGGAATTGATGATAGATCAGAAAACAATAAAAAAGTAATTTGAATACCTGTTGGCAAGTTCAGAACAAGAAAAAATTTGACTTTAATCCAATAATGCCCACTGTTTCATTCTTGACTGTGGGTAGAAATAGGTTGGAGTCTGGATTTTATTTCTATAAAATAAACTTGTTGGAATGGGGGTTACAAAATTAAATAAACTTGTTGGAATGGGGGTTACAAAATTAAATTTTTAATAATGAAAAATCTTTCTTGAAGCTTTTATTTTAGTTTTAATTTCAAGCTGATAGATTAAATTTAAAATTTCCAATAAGCAAAATACTGTGCTGTATTTCAAAACTAATTTAAAAACTGATTAGAAGGTGTTGTCATTTTGAAATTTCTAAAATTTTTGAATTTAGCACCATTTTTAGCAAACTGATATATAAATATAAATCTCTTTAATAAAAAAAAACTCTAAAAATAAAATGTATTTTTCAGAAACTTTGAGAAATTTTAACTGATTTAAAATGTAATTAGTCTAATTGAAACAACTATTATTTACTTTAATCCTTAGGAGATGACAGGGCCAATCTATCAGCCAAAAAGTGAAATGACGAAGAAGATGACTATAAGCCTTGAGATTATCTGTCTTTGTAGCACCCAATCAGATCACTTCTTGCATTTTTTTGCATATCTGGGCCTTTCAGTAGTGGTTTCTATGATACTTTACTGTGTTCTGTGATTTTATTGATTGTGTGTGTGTGTGTGTGAAAAGGGCTCTGTCTTCTTGGCACTGAAACTCCAAATGAGGCTCCACCCCCAAAGGGTTAAGTTTAAAATATTGCAGAAATGCATTTTTTAACACAACAGTAGCTGTTTATTTATTTGGTGTCACATGCCAGTCATTTTTTTTTAAACATACTTGTTTTCTTGTAAATTTAAAGTTTAAACTTTTCTTCTTAACATGATGGTAGCTGTTTATTTATTTATTTACAGCTTTTAACAGCCCTGTGACAACTCGATGACAGACAGTTTTTTATCTAATGTTGTTCTACAAGAACTTTAACTGCAGAAAAGTAATTGAAGAATATAATGCAAGCACTTTTTAAGTACGCAGTAATGTTAAAAATTTAAGAAAATATTCTCTAATGTTTTAATCTAATGAATTTTAGAGAATTTTGGCTCTAAATTTACTATATTTATCACTCTTATTTACTGATAATGTCATGTATGGGCAACCATATCTACAAAAACTGGCATATTTATACAAATACAAAAACAATTCAAAATTCTTTTAAAAATAATCATGTTGTTAGTTTGTAATAAACTTAAAGTATATGATTAGTAAATATTATTTCACTAAATAACAATATTACGTAAGAGTGACACCATTGAAACTGAATTTTAAACAAGTTAAATATTTATAAGTTATTCTAATTAAAATTGTAAAAAAAATGAAAACAAATCTTATAAAAATTAATTTTCATTGCAAAAAACATTTTTTTGAAGACAATATTATCCTTAATATATATATTATTCATAAAAGCAATTAAAATCTTCTCTAATTAAATAATGTCTTAGTTTTATTGTGTTTTTTATTTTATGATTCAGAACAGATTTTTGGTAAGATAGTCTGATTTTACAAAAAAAAAAAAAAAAAAATTGATGATTTAAATTCTCCAAAAAGAGTTCTTCTCTTACCTAATATAGTCACTAAAAATTGTCTTGTTGAATTTCTTATGTTTTCATAAAAAATATGTGGGGTGAAATACATGTAAAAAAAAAATTATATATATATATATATATATATATATATATATATAATAATTTTTAATGAAGATTATAGAGCTACATTGGCTGGACTTGAGGACTAGCCTTGAGATTGGGTTCTTCATGGAAATTATCAACCAACACATTTGTGGTAGTGGGGTAATGTTTTATGTTAGCACTGTAAGCAGTAAAATCATAGACCCCTTCAAAGTTGATGATAATATCAACATAATGCAAAGAATTATTGTAAGTTCCTAGACCAGACATTTTTAAATGTTACAGGTCACAACCAAGAAACTTTAACAAGACATTGTTTTTCACAAATTACCTACATTGCAAAAATAGGTTTCAAAGACATCGAATTAATTGAATGCCCTACACTAGCCACTATGGATATTAATCCAATAGAAAAATCCATGGTCCATCATATGTAAAGGGTGTTCCAATAACTTAGACCAATTTTAAACTTAATTCACATTTAAAATTGGTCCAAGTTATTGGAACACCCTTATATATGAATGGGAACAATATTCAAATAAAGAAAATCTCTGGGAAACAATGAAAACTGTTGCAAGTAATATTAAAGTTGAAACGGTCAAAAGTTGATAAATTCAATGTACGAAAGACTGATAAAATGTTAAGAAATCCATATTAACATGTAAAATAATAAAATACTAATTTATTCTGGTATATTGGACATTGTGTTGATCAAATAGTTTTCTATAGCCTATATGCTTTGCATTTATTTATAAAAAAAATCACGTTGCATTTAGTTTGCTTGAATAATAGAACCTGATATCTACCCCCAACCCCAATAGTTCTTATCAATATTTTTAATAAGTAAAGATTATATAAGTTGAAACTCAAATGATATAAATATATCCTGGAAACTTTTATCATTAATTCATTATTGCCAATTTTATTGTAAAAGCATTAATTTATATAATCTGACATACAGTACAGCTCAGCTCACTTGAAATTATTGTAATGAAGTCCTTTTGACTGTTTTTGTGTGCACACACACAGAAAATGCATTCATAGATACCTAATCACACATACATATATATATATATATATATATATATATATATATAGTTCCTTTTCAGAGATTTCATTAAATATGAGAGAATAATGAACAATCATTCTTTCAAACTAGTTTCCCGATTGTTGTTGTTTATATCCCAATGTTTCATATCATACCTCCCAGCTTCCTTCAGGTTTCTGTCACATTCAGTATCCTTTTGGGAATTTGAAATGGAAACCTTTATTTGATTCACAAGAATGTATTGTTCTCATTTCTTAACTGCCATATCCAGCATCTTTCCTTGTGAATTTCAGAGCAACAAACAACAAAGAACCATTGTATAATAGGAACAAAAACTCATCTCAAATCCAGGCATTAGGTAACAAAAGTTTTTATTGGTTGTCCTCTTCTCAAAAGTTTAGTTAATATTGTTGAAGATATGTAAGTGGTGTAATGGTTAGTGACTTGGGATGGAAAATTGGTGTGTTGAGTTAAAATTCCGGTCAAGTTTATTGCATTCACTTTCACACAGATACCTTTGAGAAAGGCATGAATTCATCTCTTTTCTATGGGTTAAATAGTAGGGCAGACTGGGCTCTCTAATTGTGGTTGGAAACCAGTCTAGGAGAAAGATAACTCTGAAATCAAAACTGTATGTAGCCCTGATGATGTACATACTATGCATTGACAAGATCAAAAATTTCTGATGAAGTTAAAATAGTGAAACATGATTGTTGTAACCTAGAGAAGGTTACTGAATAGAATAATCACACAAAGGTTAGTAATGAACAATAATACTTAGGACACGAACAACACATATATGGTTTGCCTGCGGCGTGCAGAAGAAGCAGTCAACTAAATTCCACAATGAATCTCTAACTGCAGACAAACATGCAATATTTACTACTGTATAGATAACAGGTTGGATTGAGGAATTGGAGAGCCGAATTTGAATTCCAGTCGAATCCATTACATTCACTTACATGCTAATAACCTTGGGAAAGGTATGAATTCTCTTCTTCTCCCCCCAGCTATGGGTAAATAGCAAGACATACCAGGTTCTATAGCCTTGGATGGCAACTGGTCTACCGCAGAAAGAAATGGCAACCTACTGCAGGGAAGAAATCTGCCTCATCAGTCATGTATCTACATGATTGCCTAAGCATGCATCACGCATGTCACCTAACTGACTAATTTATGTAAATGTGGACATGTCCATAGGTATGCTACTACAATAGAAATTTATAAGTTTTCCAACTTATTCTTTATTTAATCATTTTGTTAGATTTAATCCATATTTTTAATTCTTTCAGTTCACGATGACTCTGATCTACATTTACTTCAATGTTGATTGATTGATGTTTGAAGATTTCTACAGACTATATATTGTTATATTTCTATAAATAAATATGGAATATTATGCATATAATAGCTGTTCTCTTTCATTGATATTTGTATTAATTCTTGACTACTGACAGTTCTCTTTTTCTTTTTACTAATTTTTAATGCCCAACATGATTGAGTGCCATAACCTGCTGAAAGAACTTTTAGGTAAACAACATGCATAATTTCAGTGTTTAATCAACCATCTTTTTTCTTCAACTATCAGAAATGATAGTTGAGTAAAAGGACTAAAACTGCGTGTGGTTAAAAGTTAATCAATGTCCAGTGATAGGGAAAAAATCTTTCATTTGTATACTGGATTTAAATGTAGTCACAATTACAACTGCAATTATAGTTTCATTTCATTCTGACAAGCTTTAGAAATAGTGTATGGTTATATAATTCATTTTTTTTAATGAATGTCCTTTTATTTAAATGCTAACATACCATATATTTCCACATAAAAAGCAACCTATAGATAAGATGAAACCCCAAATCTAGGTAAATTATTATTTTATTTGATATCTGTAGTATAAGATGACCAACTAGGACTCATAAGATGAATCTGTAAATGACTTTAAGATGAGCTCTTTGCCTTAGATGGGGATAATCATAGTACTTTTGAAGGGTTTTAATCAAGCATGTGGGTGCCTTACATTTTTTATTCTGTATTGAGAAATAATGATTTTATGGCATCTGAACTGTTTTGTTGCTTAACACCGAAAAAAAATGTTTAAGGTATATTAATGAAAAATAAAGTTTGTATGTTGTTATTTAACACCACAATGATAAAGAATTTTAATTAGAAATATAGATTGTATGTTATCCTAAATGTTGTTATTTAGCACTACAATAAGAAATAATGATTGGTGTGAACACACACACACAGCTCTATAAATCAAGAAGGAAAGATTTGTTTATGTTACTTGTGCATGTTGCTCAGCAGAACTTTTGCAAATTCTTAAATATTGCATTGTAATGTAAAATAACGAAGTAAAAGTATTTTTATTACATTTATAACTGTAGTACAGCATTATAAGATCAATTGTTTCAACTAAAAATATTTACATCGGTAGTTGCTATACCGAGGCAGTTGTTAGCCTACCATGATCCATGGCACAAACATCCTAGCCTACTTACCAATGCCAATGCACCACCGGATTTAATGTTAGCTTTTTATAACTGTTGTATTAGAAGGCAACCTATTGGGGGGGGGTCATTTTTTAGATTTAAACATTGCCTTATACATGGGAATACATGGTAGATTCCAACTACCAGACATTTTCCTCACAGATGAAGAGGAGACTTGAGGCAACAGAAATATTTCTACAGAAGGATTCTGAGAATACCATGTGCAACAAGGAAGTTGTAAGCAAAATGGAAACAAAAAGGACACATATTTAGAATCTCAAAGAGATGGTTCAAATTTCTTAGAAGGAAAGAGGGCTTGGATAATATGACACTCACAGAATATTGTAAGCAAGGAGAACATTGAGAAATATTGAGTAAATCAGTCACATGCCATCAGTAATTACTGAGTGTAGGCAGCTTGTGACCTTTATGTAGTAAATCTACTAAAAAGACTAAAGTATTTTGCATTTTCTGCATAATAATCAGAGTAACCTTCATAATTTTATTAGATTAGGTACATATTGTGCAACAGAAGGAAAATGTAGCTGCTGATCTATTTTATTCAGAGTAGGCACTGCCTACCTTGCCAGCACATCCCTGGATTAAATCTAACCATTTTGTAAATGAATGACAGAACAGGCGGGTGTAATAAAAAACAAATATTGCTAAGAGCTACAAAGGATAGGAAGTTGTGGATAACCATGATCTCTTACATCCAGAAGGTTGATAAAAGAAGATATTGCAGCCAATAGTAACTCCAGACTGACCTATATATTACTTAAAAATGCTTGGATATTTTAGCATTTAAAATCAGGAATTTGCCAATGTGCTCACTTCTCTACAGTTTTTATTTTTTTTTCTGTGGCTTTTTTCAGTGGCTTTTTTCTGCATTTCACTTCACTTTCAGTGGCTTTTTTCTGCTTTTCATTTTCTATATATGACTCTCACTTACTGTGTGTGTCACTTCAAAGTAAACAACAACAAAAACTCAGTAATTTTTGGGCAGATTTTGGTGCCACACTTTAGTTTGTCTTTTTCATTACCCCAATACTGTCTCTTTTATTAAGCCCAAAGACATGGTCATAAATCACTCCAAATTCACTTGTCTTCAAACTGTTTATCTTGCATCACATGATAACCTCTTTTCTTTGTTTTTACTTTTTTTCTAACTCCCCCACCATCACCTTTCCCATGATCATTTAAAACCCTCTCTACCATCCTGCTAATGAGTCTTCATATAAAGAGATCTTAGATGAAAAAAAGAAAAGAAAAGGAAAACAAATGCTATTATTATTATTATTATTATTATTATATGTGCTGTACAAATCAAATATTTTCTTAGGTGTTTTGTAGGCTTGTCTTTGATATTGTTTTTTTTATGTGGATGAGGGACTATTTATTTATTTGGTTTATACTCTTGCGTTTTTTTCCTTTTTTTTAATAATATATTTATATTTTTGTTTTGGTCTTTGTGTAATTTTCTTTGCAGTAACTTTTTTTAACATCCTCACTATCTTCTGAATTCTACTTTTTTTTGTTGTTTTATTTTCCTTCTTTTTTTTTTTGTATTTTTTCCACCTGCTGGGCTAGGTGGACAGAATCATAGGATGTAAGAGCATGGCAAAAGCATTGCCAACTGTCCTTATGTCCACTGTTGTGCTGTCATTACCAGATTAGGGAAATGAAGAACTAAGTGCCAACAAATTGGCCATTATTTCTTCTACTTCAAAGACAGAGAGTTTCCTTAATTCTCACTCAGCTTTTAATCATGCCACATCAGCAGGTGTCCTAATTAGTCCTATCATGACCTTACGATGACTCTTTTGCTGTGATCAATTATTAGCAAGTTTCTTGTATGTAGTGAAGGTTTTTTATCATTTTTAAAAAAAAAAAAAATTATAACCTTTTTTTTTTTTTTTTGCTTTCCTGCTTTTGACCAATTAGTAGTGATGCCTTCCATCCACTCTGCTGCCAACTCACTTCCATCTTTGGTGCTTTTACCAAATCTTTCATCTCTGACCATCTGTGTACTTGGCTCTCTATTGGAAAAATTACAGCAAGAGGAAATAACAAAATTAGTTCAATGCTAATACTATTTTACTATTTTAACCAATAATAATAATAATATTTTGCCCAGTATTTAAGTCAACACATTTTCATGCACCCTCCTCCATTAAAAAAGATGGGAAAAATACTAGAAAAAAAAAAACAACATATTATCACCTGTTAACTTTGTTTGTTAACATTTTGATAACTTTATTTCATTCCACTGTTTTGTTTTGTTTTTTTTTCATTTTTACTTTATCTTTGTCATTTAGAATTTTCTCAAATATGTTTGGTACTTAAATTAGTGAGGGGATATTTGCAAGTTTTTTGTTTTTTTTTCTTAATGCAAGAGAATGAAAATAGGCTAATTAAAATTAGAATATGTTACCCATTTCAAAAAGATTTTATTTATCTGTTTCATAACTAAAAAGTCAAAAAAAGATGAGAAAAATATCTGTACTAGAAAAAAAAAACATTATCACTTGTTAACTTTATTTATTAACATTTTGATAACTTTATTTCTGATGTAATGGAATAACCTTTAACCCTTGTGAGTGACTACACTATAGGTAGTAATTACCTATAAGTATCTGTAAGTCAACAGACTACAGAGACTAGCTGGGATCTGTTGAGTACAACTTATGTGAGAACTACCGACCTTCCAGTAGTAGCACTCACTACTGGATTGACTTGCGATGACCTTGTGCATAACTGTTACCTTTATTCTTATTGTACTGTTTTTTTTACAATAAACCTTTACTTATTTTATCCACCTTGTTTTTCAAGTATATATTCCTATTAGCACAGAATATAACAATTTCATATCACTTTTTCTTCCTTTTTTTTTTTTCTTCATTTTTACTGACCATTTTCAGATATCAAAATACAACAATCAACAGATATCCCATATCAGCCAAAAACAATGGGACCCTGAAGATGGCCAGAAGTTAATTGACCAAAACGTACATAATAATCAAGATGAGAACAATAGTTTGAATAAACTGAAAGTATCTTGACAATTCTTCATCTCAAAAATAAAATGCACAATTAACAAAAAACAATACAAATCTGCCATGAATACCAATTTTTGAAACCATCTAATATAATGTCTCCAAAAATACACCATTGATATTGTTTGTGATACTGACATAGCAGTGGTTAAATATGTTCGTTGTCATCTAGTGGTTTTGAGTTCAAACATCAAGTCATGGAATAATATATATTTCTTCAGCAGAAATAAACAAGAACTGGCATCACAAGGATGTAATGATACAAAAATATCCCATGAATAAAAAAAATGATGGACAGTAATATAATAATCATGATTAGAATAATAGTTCCAAGAAAATAAATGCAAAAATAAAAATCCAAGTTATCAGTAACAAAAGTGAGCCCTTGCTCACAGCACAAGGTTTAATCCATTCACATTTCCAACCACTATGTCTGAGTTCACTATTTTCTTGTGTTTTGCTGGCTATTGGTTGACTTGAATGTTTGTCATCTTGAATTGATACATGATTTTGTTTTAAAAAAAAAAAAAAAAAAAAAAACTGTTTTTAACAATGTTCAACAAAAGCATGACAGTATTTCAAGAATAACAAATTTACCAAGTTTCATGCAAAATTTGATGAAGGAACATTGTTTGATTTTGTCAACTGCTGTAAATCACAATGTTACAAGACTTTGCATAATAATTGAACATTATTAACTGAATTATAATTTAACAAATCCTATTAACAGACTGACTCAGTAGACTGGGTTCAAATGTGTGTTAACTGCATGTACATTTCCATTGAATAATACAATTACAGTATATAGAGTTCAGGAATTTTCTAATACAGTGTAACCCGGATATAAGAAAAACCCGGATATAAGAGAGATTTTCTCTGGTCCCAAATTAGAGCCTGTGTTAATGTATATAAAATAGACCAAACCCGGATATAAGAGACTTCTTCTCCGGTCCCGACAACTCTCTTATATCTGGGTTACACTGTAATAATAAATCACATAAGATCTCATCTTGTCATGGTAATCATTTTAAAAAAAAAATCTTGAGTTATTATTCATTCAGTTACCATTATCAATATCTTTTTATATAAAGATTTAAAAAGAACAATACAAGATTTTTGTAGCCAATTATACTTGCTTCCACGGATGGAACAATAAATCCATAGCTTAATAATTTTCAATTTTGACATAAAAAAAATACTACTCAAAGAGAAAATAATTCACTGAGACAAAAATATTTAGAAAGTGCTTTAATACCTAGTTCATTCACAGTAAATTTGCATCCAGGTTCTTACATTTCACCATTCTTGGCAGATCTTGTGTTATCACAATGTGGGTTATTTAGTAACAAAGATGATGGAAAAAAAAAGAAACCAAATGAAATTAGCTAGATTATATATCCAAAACACATTAAAAAAATTTTTTTTTTTCTAAATTTAAAATTCCCAGCATCTCTCATTATTTGTGCAATTGTGTAGTCGCATCAATGTAAACAAACCTAATCCAATGAAGTCCTAAGGGACAAAACACATCACATGAAACTTTTCCACTTTATCATATATATATATATATATATTGCATGCTCAATTATGTATATGTACAATCTTTTACTTTAAAATTCTAGCAGCATATTTTTTACATTTTTGTAGTAATGGTTACAGCTTTAAAAATATGAATAAACCTGGCAAATTTATATTCCCATTAATTCTGATCATATTATTTACAAGTCCGTTTAAGTTTAGTTGATGTAATTTAATTTATTTGAACATTCTCTTACATGTAATCTATCAGAAACAATAAGCTAATTTTGCTGACATGCAAGCAGATATTTGCTGAGAAATCCAATATTATTAGCCCATTTTGAGAAATATGCATAAAAAGTAAGTGTCATAGCCAGTTTCTTTTCATGAAATTGTCTGCCAGCAAATCCCAATGCTGCCACCTGGTGATTCAGAATTTTCTCATGAAAAAAAAAGTTCTCTACGATAAGTGTTTAATAGGAATTATTATGTCTTCAAAGTCTACAGCACTTGAGTAGTAATTTAAATGATGAGACTCTAAGTTGGCTGTGGCTCTTTTGATAGTTATGTAGTTCATAAAATTTTTTATTACAAAGAGTAAGTAAAGTTCTTAATAATTAAGTTCTCTTTTTTATTTTCTTGCATTTTATAATCTCTAAGTCACTGTACCCAAGAATTATCTCTCCCTGTCTCTCTCTATCACACACATATATATATTCATTCTGGTGATGCATTGGCCCTGTATGAATGTGCTTCTTTTTTTTATATATGTAATTTTGTTTGAGGGTAAAAAGACATCAGCCCACAACAGAATTATATAAAGTACAAATGAAACATATACAAGATACAACACAATAAGCATAGACAAAAAAGATAAAACGCTTTCACAAAATAAAACTGTTTGGAAGCTAGCACAAAGTTACACGTCATTGTGACCAACGGTTTGAGTATACTGGCTTTTTTCAAAGTGGAAATCATGCTAGATTATATTCTTTCTCTCTCTCTCTCTCTCTCTATATATATATATATATATATATATATATATATAAAGACATGTCTCATTAAATAATTTAGACAAGTTTTATCTACTTATTCTTAATAGGATTCTCTCATATATATACACACAATTTTCTTAGTATCCCTATTAAAGGAAGAAAGAAAGTTACCATGTTGATACATATTCACTTTATTTTGAGCACTTTCAGCATTAGCACAATGTCATCATCAGGGTCTTGTTTTTTCTAAGGCAAATTTTTGTGTTCATCATTTTTCTAAGACAAAATTATGTTCATCTGAAAATTAAATTTTTTACTTGTGCAGTAAAAAATGCTAAACTTAAGTACTGTACAATTTTTAAATTTTATATAAACATGCAGTAACATCAAGTTACTGAGATATCTATTTTAGTTATTGAGATGTCTATTTTTTAAAAAAATATTTAAAGCTATTAGTTAAAACCTAGATATTAAACTATCTGCTGTAAGCATTTAAAAACATTTGCGCAGTATTCATAATTAATTTTATTAAGGCCTGGTTTCAATCTTTTAATATAGATAGCTTCAAGAATTTTTAGTTAATGTTTATATTATGAATTGTTATATATATATATATATATATATATATAGGGTGGCAATAAAGTTACTACACAGTTACTTATAATAAAAAAGCAAAGCATGGAAGCAGATGGATGGCAGTTCAAACAGTATCAGTACTTTATTTACTATTGTTTACCATAGCATTTTATTGTTATTAACCAGAATTAACAAGAACTATTTTAATAATAAATTTCTGGACTGTTGATTAATTTCTTTGTCTTAATTGTAAGTAGCTGTATAGTGACTTTATTGCCACTATATATATATATATATATATATATATATATTCATTTCATGGCAGCTGCTCTGACAAGTTTTTTTCCATAGTACCCAGACTACATGAATTTAAACATGCTACTAGATTGGTATCTAGGTCCTACCCTTTTACTGTTGAACTAGTTAAATGTAACTGCCACTGCTACTCCAACATTTTTTTTTCTCACACTTCCTGACAGTGGAACTCACTTCCTCCCCTGATAACTACAATATTCAAAAATTTAAATGCAATGTCAATTGCCATCTTCTGTTACCTTGAACCCAGTTCATCTTTTATACTTTCCTCAATCCGCCCTATAACCATTCTTTTCTCTCACTTCAATCTCTGTAACCCCCTGCATACTAGTGGCACTTCATATCTGAAGATGGCTCATATGAGCTGAAAGCTTAGATCAAGAACCAACTTAATAAAAACATATCCAAATGTTGGACAATTTTTGTCTTTATTTTCACCCGAAATTAAAGCAAACATATGAACATTAGAACGGCACATGATCAGACATAATATACATTCATTGTCTGTTATATGTAATAATATATATATATATATATATATATATATATATATATATAAATTGAATGTTATGAATATTGGAATTTGACTCTATTTGTTCTCATTTTACATGTGTGTGTATATATATGTATCCTTCCCTGCCTTCCGTTAGAATGTCTGATGCTCAACTTCTCGAGAGCAACTCTCTGCGGCTGCTTGATCTCACGTTGATGGCTGACCTGAGATGGAACAAATACATTGAGTCAATTGCTTCGTCCACCGCAAGGAAAGTTGGCTCCCTGTGCCGCGCCAGGAAATTTTTCTCCCCGGAATCGATCCTCCAGATCTACAAATCAACAATTTGCCCTTGCATGAAGTATTGCTGCCATATATGGTCTGGAGCCCCTTCTGTTTACCTCAGGGTTCTTGATAGGTTCCAGAGGCAGATATGCAATATAATTGGCCCTGATCTGGCATCTCATCTACAGTCACTTTCTCACAGATGCGTCGTCGCCTCTCTCTGTCTGTTTTACAAATACTTTCATGGCAATTGCTTCGAGGAGCTGCATTCACTGGTTCCCAGACTTCATGAGTTCAAGCACCCTACGAGGCTGGCATCTCAATCTCACCCCTTCACTGTCAAAACTCCTAAATGTAGCCGTCTCTTCTACTCCAATAGCTTCATGTCTTGCACCTCTCACCTGTGGAACTCCCTTCCCTATTCTAGTTTCCCTGAGAGCTATAATCTCCAGCTATTCAAATATAATGTCAATCATCATCTCCAGTTGCCTTGATCTATCCACTACCCTTCTCCTCATCCTTTTTTCTATCACTCCTATCTGATCTTGCTCCAAATTTTCTGTAACCCTTTGCGTCCTAGTGGCTTCCCGCCTTGCTTGGGGTGAAACACTTAAAAAAAAAAATATATATATATACACACACACACACACATATCAATAACAGTTGCTATAAGCACATTGTGTATTCTTTAACGATCACTAGCAAATACCTTTAACACCATGTTAAAAATCTGACATGCATTTGCATAAAAAATCACTGAGACTGACATGTCTACACAAAAAACAATACCCTGTTCAGTAGCAAAAGCTGCTGATGGTACCAGGTGTGGCAGTACAGCCTTATCCACTGAAACTGTGTTACTTCCCCTGATTGGCAACTGAGAAGGGCAGGACATCGCACAAGCTTTCACACTTATGTAGAAAATATATATATATATATATATATATATATATATATATATATATAGTGAGAGGAACAAATAAATCACTAAATAACCACTAACCCTAAGTGCTAGATGATGTAGGAGTATGAAACCAAAATAACTAATAAGAAAAAAATTGTAAGTAATAAAAATATTTAAAAATATAGATAAGAATGATAACTGAAGTGACCCAACTTGTCCCATGCTGGGAAATGAACTCCCCAGACTGATATTATCAAGACATAACACACACACAGACATATATACAGAAAATCATGGAGAATTGTAGTTAAATAATATATATATATATATATATATATATATATACACACACACACACATAATACAATAAATGTATTTGTATTTTTTTTTTGTCTTCAATATCTATAATTTTTCACTGTTTTAAATTTATCTCTCTTACACTGAAGACAACAGTTGTCTTTGTTATAACAATGAAAAACAGTTCAAAAATATTTATGGTTCAAGGAGGTGAAATGAAAAATTCATGTGTGAATCTTTGAATATATTTTTTCAAGTTACCAATGTTGTACTCTACTTTTCAAAGAGTTTTTCTCACACATGAAAATAATAATATTTTTAATGACACAAGCAAATTAGTGTTAATTAAAAATCAAAAGTAGTTAGATCACACAGAGCAACTCCAACAATAATTTTCAAATGATATTCAAACAATAACATTGTCCAGTTAACATTACATCAGTGTTGCCTTTGTTTTAAAAGTAATTAATTGGGCTTAATTTGTACTTAGAAACACTCCTGTAGTACAACTGGATTTTGTTTTTATTGTTACTTAATAAGAGACTATATTCACAAAATTAAGCAAAATTTTATACAGTTTTTTATGGATAGTAAAAAACTGATGTTTTGAATTTGCTTCAAGTTTATTTTCATTTTTGGTTTTGATAAGTGATTGTTGTGAGGAAATGGTTAATTTTGGTAATGTTTTCTGACAGCTTAATGTAAACTATTTAAGTTAAAACTCATAAAACATAGCCATTTTAGAATGAGACAATACATATCCTTTTCACTGATTTCTTGTTCAAAGAATGATCACCCTTAACATCAGTCTAGCAATTTATTCTTTGTTGTTATTGCATTCCAATAGTCCCAAAGAATTACCTTATGTTTTTTTTAATACAGTTGTTTATATCTGCTTATGCAGATAGTAACTGTAATGTTTCCTATAATCCTTTGAAACACATCAGCTTTATTGTTACAAGTTAGCTTACCACCTACAAATCTATTAAAATGTTTAGGTGGAAGAATTATCTATTTCATTCACTGACAATGAATAAGGTGCCCAAGGCCAAAATTTTACAACATGGTTGGAATATATCAGTCAAAAGTAGCATTTAACTATCAACAATTTCATATTGTTTTTCCTAGAGTCAATTTTTTTTAATCATTTCACACCCAATAAAGCCACTAATACACAAGTGGTTACAGGGTGTGAAAAAATATGAAAAAAAAAAAATAAAACACTATTGAGGAGAAAGAACAGAAATTAAGACGACAGTAGATAATGATTAACATTGCATTTAATTTTTGAGGATCAAAGTTGACTAGGAAGCAAGAGGCTGGAGGAAGGTTTCACAAGTAAGAAGTGTGAGAAAAGAAACTGGTTACATTTAGCCATTTCAACTGTAAAGTGATGAGACCTTGCTACCAATCTGTTATTGAGTTTAAATTCATAAAGTCTAGGTACTATAAATGAGAATTCATCAGAATAATTACCATGGAAATATTTATAGAAAAGGCACAGGGAAGCTACATTGTAGCAGTGGGAAAGTAACTGAAGCCAAAATGCAGATTCTTCTTTGTATTTTACCAAGAATCTCTAAATATATAGCGGGAACCCCAGACTAGTTGTGGCTGCAATATTCAAAGTACAAACAAACCTCTCATCAATGAACTAATAGATAGGGAAGGGTGGTCCATTAAAGTCAACTGTCCATAGATGGGAAGGGATTATTTTGGGGTTAGAAAACCACTATAGTAACTACCAGTAGTTATGCTCATAATGTAAATACTATAAGCATGTATTTATTGCATAAATAAATATATAGTTAATATTGATATATTAATCAAAATAACAAAAATAATGAATTTCTCACAGCTACTTTCTCATGCACGTGCTAATGTATCGTATTTTCTACCTTTGTTTGCAATTGAAAGTTCCACCAATGCCGCCAAGCAGTCACTTTGAAAACTAATACAACCAATTCCGTTAAGCCCGTAAATTTTTAAATACATCACTGATGATTTGGGAGTTTTTTTTTTCTGCAGATTTTTTTTTATTTGCCTGCAGATTTTGTCTGTTGCATCTGAAGTCTGTTGATGGGCCGGAGGGTTTGTAGGTGAGAGGTTTGTCTGTATGTTCAGAGTTATTACAAAATGTAAGATTTCAAATGACAGCCAAGCAGAGAGAAGAATGGTGAGACATGTGAGAAGAAATATTTTTAAAACTTTCATAAAATCCTGAAAGCTAATGATAACCATTTTCATCTTTTAAAATTAAGTTTTCATACAAGCAATCCATCATTTAAAACAGTAATTATTCTCTTCTGCTATTAAAATATTGATTTACTTTATACTTCAGTTAATAAACTGCAAAAATGTACCAAAAAATTTCTCCATGTCTTGCTGTATATAATAACTTCAATTTGTTCTAAAAAAATTGTTGTTTTTCTCCAATTATTACAACATAGTGTTAAAACTTCAGTAAGGTGAGGAAGTGCTTATTTTGCAAAAAAAAACTTTTTAACAAAATTAGGAAGCTGAAGTTATTGGTAACCTTTTATTATTCAGTTTATAAAAAACGTTAAAAAAAAATATTACACTTCTTAAAATGTTGACTTTATTTTTTATTTCAGACTTTTGATGGACAAGAACTGATAATTTGCATGAAGAAACTAATATCTTTGGACAAAGAATGGGTTCCATACTCCAAGAATGATACCTTATACATTCGACCAACACTCATTGGTATTGAGGTAATTGAACATTGTCTTCAAAGTAATCTTCTAATAGAACAATTGCACCAAATACAAGATATTCTTGTAACTCTGAATTCCTGTGTATGTTCTTGCATTTTTCAGTATTTGTAGTATTTTTCAGTATTTTTGTAGTATTCAATGTAAGTTTTGATTTCTGTGATTTCTAAGTGCATGCCAATATGAATTGATATTGGTTAGTCATTGAAGTTTTCTTTCTTGATTGACTGCAGGACTCTTAAAAGGGGAACAAAAAGAATTTGTGTCAGTTCAATGCTTGTATTTTTTCACATAGCTATTAGGTTTCTCTTTGTGCAGTGGCATTATGAAAAAACAATATAAATTGGTTTTGATTAGAATAGTTTATTCCAGCTTTAGGCATACTTGAGTCTTGCAATCAACACCATAATGTAATTCTGTAATGTCTTTCTGTTGAGAGACATCATTTTAACAACAACTGTTTTAGATGCAATAAGACTCATAAATTTTCATTCCTTAAATCGAGAATGGTCGTTATTAATTTTTTTGACTACTCTCATTGGATTTTTATTCTTTATATCCGATCTATGCTGCTTGCTTAACAGTTGTAAAATGTGAAAATAATCTGAGCAAGAAAAAGGAGAATGAAAGATAAAATGACGTAATAAAGAGAGACTAATCATATTTAGCTAAGTTCCTTTTGCAGTCTGTTTTGAGTTGTGCTTCCAGATAAATAACAATGTAATTATTGTGTTTCATATTGTTTTTTAATATAACAAAACTCAGAACCTTATCTCTGTGTGCAGTTGGAAAAGGATTCAGTAACAATGGAACTTGGCTAAACTTCAAAGACAACTTTTGGGATAAATCTCTAAACTTGGTTTGGATTTTATGGTTAAGATCTTGCATACTGAATGAATCACAGTTGAAATATTGGGCTGCCTGCTGTATATGAGAATGTAAATGTGAAAGAAGGAATAGCAGAATTTCAATACCAAGAATTCACACTCCCTTTGTTTTCATTTGGATTTTGAATTACCTAGAGTAAATTGGTCATTTTTATAGGAGGTATATGAGGTGTTGAAAAGTCGTCATGCCAAACAAGATTTTTGGTCAGATTTTGGGAAGTCAGTCAGACCAAGAACTTTTCAGTACCACCTTGTATGTTGAACTAAAAATTATGCTCATTTGTCTCTCCATTAATAGTTAATTTTTATGTAGATATTGTTTAATGACCACAAACTCTTGGGTTCAATCTCAAATGCTGTCAGGATACAAACAATTCAGTTTTTGAACTAATCTTTCATTGTTGAGTTTCACACATGTACTACTTTTGATCCTATGAAAAGATATAATTGTAATGTTAAGTACCAACAACAAACTGCCTAAAATTTGTCAATATTTAATAGTACTTAATATTAACAACAGAGTTAAAGTACCTTTAACAGAATATCTAAAGAATTGAATATATGAATCACTTCTTGCACATCAATGAACAATAATGTTAATATATCTACTTTGCTGCAAAACCAATTATGAAATTCAACTAAAGTCATATATGACAGTAAAAGAGTTAAAATATGAATTTTTAATGAGATTTTTCAATCTTTAAAACTTGTTAACATTTAAAACTTTCAGTAGTTACTATTACTTTTTATTAGGTTGAGTCTTGTTTAGTAAGAGGAATTTCTTACTTCATTAAGAGCCTTGATTATAATTTCTTGAGCTCACAGACACAGGTATAAGTTGTGACATTCAATGAAGATCAAAATTACTATAATATGGCCTGCCAATCATAGTTCCATGGAAAGGCAGCCGAGTAAAGATTGGTGATCTCAGATTTAAATTTTCTTTTCTTTAAATTTTTCTTATAATTTACAGTAAAGTGACTGAAAAGAACAAATAAACACATTTCTAAAAGATGGCTGATATTTACTTATTTCTCAATTTTTAGAACGTTTCTATTCTTTACAATAAACTATTAATTATACATATTGAAAATTGAAGGTGAAAACAAAGTTTCAAATCTTTTACAGATTATGGAAACTCATCTATATACAAATAAAGTGTCTGTCTGTCTGCTATAAACTCAGAAACTACTGGAGGGATTTCAAGCAAACTTTGCATATAGATAGACTATGACCCAGGTAGTGTAATAGGTTATATAAAATGAATCTAGGTTAACCTTGAAGGTCGTGAATGATCAAAAAAAGGTCAGAGAAACTATTTTTCATGGACGTTAAACATTTATTACCATGTAGAAATAAGAGAAGGAAATCAAATTTTGATTATAAATTTATATGTAGTTACTTCCCTTAGTCATTTTAATAATCTATACAAATAAAATGAAGGTCTGTTTGTTTTTTTTTTATCTAGACAAAATTAGTTCCTGAGTAATGTCGGGTACCTCTGGTAGTTAACAATATTTTTTTTAAACTTAAGGAAAAATAACATAAAAGACAAGAGAATTGTTTAGATTAATTTCTGAATTCTTTTACTGGCAAGCAGTGGCATATCATTAGCAATATATGCAAATACAAAATGTGTGTTTAATTTATGCGGACAAAATGTGCATGACAGCATTAAAACAATCTTGAAAAACCAGCATTTTAATGCCAAATGCTTTCTCAGCTTTGAATGTAGCAGAGGACAAGCTACTGACATATGCACCTGCATTGAAGCTAAACTGATTGTTTTCAATATGTCTGGATGTGTTTATGAGATGAGGGAGGGAAGTTGATGTCAGTGCATTTAAACTCTGTGTTGAAAAAGAAAGGAAAGTATTTAGTTGAGGTTGGCAGAGGTCCTAGCAAGAGTAAATGAAAACGGAAACTAATTTACAAATCCTACATCTGTTTACCCCATAAAAGATACACCAAAGAAACTATGGGCAAAAATGCACCAGAAATATATACAGAAGTATGTGTGTATATGTAAATATGTAGAGAAAAATATTAACAAGTATTTTTGTATGTTCCTTTCTATGAATCTTTGACTATTTGGCCATCCAACATAGACAAACACTTATATATAGATAACTGCATGTGTGTATATATATATATATATATATATATATATATATATATATACACACACACCGGTCCTGGGTATGACGATAAACTACATCCACTTCCTGCGTAAGACGATAAACTACGTCCAACAGCAAGGCCTCTGATCAGGTGGTTTTGAGGAGCATGGAACCACCTCTTAATTGCTGGTGTTCCCAGATCTACCCTGATCCAGGGTGGTAGCACCTGTTAGGGTCTCAGCTATGGACAAATAATTAACAATAATAATGGGTCAAAACGCTATGAAAGTGTAAAAATAGGTTTTAATACCAGAAATAATTTGTAAAAAAAAAAACTATTACCAGCAATACATTTTGGAAAAAAAACATTACCAGCTATACATTTTTAAAAAAAAATTACCAGTGAAGGAAAATTCTTACCAGATATAGATTTTTGAAGGAAAATATATTACCAGAAATAGATTTTTTGAAAAAAAATATTACCAACAATGAAAATTTTGTTGGCATTAAATAACCCATTGAGGTTGATATGCCATAAAACAAATGAAACACACACACACGGTGTGTGTGTGTGTGTGTGTAATTTGTTAGTATGTTAGCATTCACATCATAAGAACTGGGTTTGAATCTCACTATGGTAAATTTGTCAAGGTTGGGTGACCTCCAGATAATATTGAACTGGATATATGATCCATGCAGAGCAATTAGAAAATGCCCAGAAACAGTAGTACAAGTTGATCTAAGCCTTAAGCCAGAACTGTTGGGGAAACTATTGATAGTTGTGCTAGTATAAAGTCACAAGTCATCATGGTTGAGTGTTTTAGCATAATAGGACTTGTTCTGACGTGTTGATCACAGCAAATTATGCACTCTCTTTTCCAGAAAATATAACTATGGTCTGCCCAGTATAGTTGGTGTATAAACCATAGGTGAACAGGTATGTGCAACAAAGATTATTGTACCAGAAGTGCATACTCGCTACCTTGGTTTCAACTTTACGGTATCTTCAGGTGATTTTTGAACCAGAGATCTGAAGTCATAAAACATTGAATTCTTTCAAGAAAATTCATCTCATATGAGGCTGGTTAAAAAAGTATGTACATTACTATTAACCCCCAACCGATACATTTGTAATACCCTTGCTTTTCTCCTGCACCGCTTCTTCTTCTTCACGTCCTTCTCCTCCCTTTCTATCACACCCAACACCATGCATTTGTTCATTTATTTTTAAAAATAATATAACATTCATTGTTTTCGTTTTTTAAAAATAAAGCATTGGGAGCTCAATTGATAAAAACTGCCTGATAATACTGTAAGGTTAAAACCGAGGTAGCAGAATCAACTGATCTCCTAATTTTTAAAGTTAAAAGCTCTACATACATACATACATACATACATATATATCACATTAAATGCTATTTTTAGTGGATACTTGTATTTGAGTAAGCACTCTTCCATTTATTTATGAAACAGTATATTTATTTATTTTCACCTACTGACTTGAATGTTCAAGAAATCTTCTAAAACAAAAATTTGCACTTCTCAGCAGGAATTGAACCTGCCTCCCTCAGGCCAGAAGGAGCTATTGTTTAACCCAGTACACGATACTGCTTGGCCATGAAGAACAGTCGATCAGGCAAAGCCATATTCATGCTTTCAAGCAAAATTTCTCCTGTCATAAATTTCTCAAAGTTTTTCATATCGTTTCCTGCTGAAGAGAATCTGCATATAGGCAGCAGGAGATTTTCATGGACAGAATCTGATTTAGGTGGAGTTTTCTGTGTCTGAGTAGCCCCCTATTTAGGGAGAGCACTGCTCACCCTAATTATTGGGAAGGTGCTAGAAAAGGTGCATCAAACATTGTCTGTCTCAAAGCAAGCTGGTTAGATTATTTTGGCTAACAGTGGTTCATTTAATGCAGAAAATTTCAGAAAATAAAACTTCAACTCAACAATGTAAGAACTCTTCTGGATTGTAAAAACACAAACTGTCCAGAATGTAGAACTCAAAAGAAAGAATTGCAATGCCAGAACATTGATATGGCTGCTCTCTTGGAAACACCCTAGTCTGATGAGGATCATCACTTTGAAGTGCCATCAGGGTACACTGTATTCTTGCCTGGCAAACCAAAAGGTGAGAAACATGATGGTGGTGTTGGAATTGCCATACAAACATCTGTGGTGAACAGGAGAGAGCAGCTATGCTGCATCAATGAGCAAATAATGAAGCTTCACGTTCCTTTATAAGGTGATCATTATCTATCATTCTTCTTAATCTATGCTCCAACTATTGTGGCCAAGGGGGAGAGATATATATATATATATAGAGAGAGAGAGAGATAGACAACACCTGTATAACTACTGCATTCATCTTCCCCTCTCTCCATCACCTTATCCCTTTCTAAATATATATCTTTTTCATCTCTCCCCTCCCTCAATTTAAACTTACTTCCTCAAACAAATGTGTGTATAAATTAAAAATATTAATATGTAATTTTTTCTGTCTGGAAAAATTTGTCATTCATTTATTTGTATGGGAATAGTCGATATGACGAATTAGTTCAGTTCTAAGGAAATAAATTATAATTATGTACCCTTAAAGTTGTCTTTTTCATAATAATATATGTGTGTGTGTGTGTGTGTGTGTGTGTATATTGATGTAATAGGAAAAAAAACAGTTAAATTAATGATCCAAAGTTCTTTAGTATTTATGTTTTTATTTTTTAAAAACTGAGCTCTATACAGAAGTAGAGCTTAAAATTATTTTTTTTTAAAAATATGATTCCATCGCGTCACAGAAATTACTTAGTTATTCTTTGGAACTTGAGTCAGTTTTGAAACAGTAATTTCTGTGTCGTGATGGAATCATATTTTAAAAAAAAATAATTATAAAAATTTTATGTGTGTGTGTGAAAATAATGAATTTATTTTTAATCTAATGTTTTTATTGCTTCAAACATTATAGTGAATATTGTATTTGAAATACAAACCATTTTTATTTTAAGCCAGAGCACCTTTTCTTTATTGAGATTTCTGGAATGAAATACAAGTATCCACTACAATAACATTTGAAGTAATATTAATAAAAGTAATAACAAAAGGAAAACTTTATGCCAACACGTTTCATTACTTGAGGAATTTTGTCTAGGCAATTAAAGAAAAATAACATTGACCATTCAATTTTTTGAATAAGAGAACTCTCTAAAATATTCTAAAATCTTACAGTGTAAAGGAAAGGTAAACCATGGAGAATATGATGTTAAGTTTTTGGCATATTAAATGAAAGTGACTTAATGTTATTATTTGTTTTCTGTAATTATTATTTTTCAAATGTCATGAGTTAACCGTTTCCATTAAATTCTTTTCAAATTTTTATGGTCATACATAAATATGTTGGCTTGCATTGCTTTTAAGAAAGGAGATATATAAAAAAAAATTAATAATACTGTCTTTACAGATACATTTATTTATATCTGAAATATATATATATATATAAAAATCTGTATTTCATTTTTGAGTTTGTAATTTGCTTTTCTTGTGATTTTTTTATAAATGTCTTTATAGTCTTAGACATTTGGTGACTTGTTTTATTTGTATATAGAGATTTGATATCTAATACCCTGGTCCCCAAAGACTTCAATAGAGACATTTGAAAAAAATCAAAATCCAGCTTCCCACTTTTCTTAATATAAAAAATAGTATTTTATCCACACCAATGTGTTTTTTGATCTGAGTAATGCTTAGTTTTTATTTATGTTCCTCATATTTTTGTCCTTTTTTTTTTGATAATTATTAAAATTATCTTACTATTATAAATGATTATCCTCAAATTATTTTTATACTCTTTGAGTTTTCACAAGAGTAGTCTCATCAACAGTCCACCATTCTTTATAGTAGCTGATTTTTAGTAAGGTTGTTTTCTGAATGATTTCAATTCTTACAAAGTTTTTGCAATGTTTTTCATGGCTGTTTCAAGTTCACCAATGATGATGTATACAACCACTGCTATCAGATTTCACAATCTACAAGGTCTAGATACTTTTCTAGGTTTTCATTTTATTTTTTTTTTCAATTTTACTTTCTGATACATTGGAACAACAACTTTCAATAACTAACAAATTTTCTTCTTCATTACAATAAATAGGTTTAGTCTTCTGTCCTTAATTGAGTGATCCATTTGAAATCCCAGAGAATTTTGGTTTTATTCTTTAGCTTATTGTTGTTGCTGATCTGTCTCCTTTTTTTTTATGAAAATAGTACTAAACTCTTACATAATATCAGTTTTCCTATATAGCAATGAATTCTAGACAAACTCCTCACAGAAGAAAAGACTTGAAGCAATAAAAATGTGGCTGTATAGGACAATGCTGAGAATGCCACAGACTGAACATGTGAGCAACGATAAAGTTTTGGAGAAAATGTGAGTAAAATGGATACTTATATTTCAGGAAAAGGTAGTTTACATCTTTAAGCGAGAGGATGTTTTAATATGAAATTTTAACATTTGAAACCATTATTTAAAACTAGCAGTAGAGCCCAGTGTTGCCCGGGGATGTAACAGTAAGAGATAGATCAAGTATCCACCATCATAAAGACTGAAAAATAAAATTGACAAAGATTATTGTTTAAGGTTGACGGACAATTGTTTTTTTTTGTTTTTTTTACAAATTGGTCAAACCCAAACTCAAACAAAAACATTGTTTTCAATCATTATGAGTCTATCGATTGAATAGAATTTTATTATACACAATTGTCTTGTAAATGGAATTTTTAAAGCATTCTCAATGTAAAAATAAAGAAAAAAGTGTGCAAGACAATAAGAAACACTACCTGCCAAAAAAAAGTGAAGTTTTGTTGAAATCAGTTGAAAAATGTAGGAAATCCAATCCCATATATAAATGAACACACACACAAACAACCTGGGTTTTATAATAAGTATAACTCGATATGAGTTGTCCCCCTTTCATTCTCGTGACAGTGATGCCTCTTAATTGTGTTTTCAAATTGATTTTGTACAAAAACAATTGTGTTTTCCAATTTTTGGCACTGTCAGAACCACCGCAAGATAATTTTACGTAGTCCTGTGAAGTTTTGAAATCAGTTGAAAAATGTAGGAAATCCGATCCAATATATAAACGTACAGACACACACACACACACACACACACACACACACACACATACACACAATCTGCGTTTTATAATAAGTAAGATTCTGAAAAGCTGTCATCATAAGAACTGATATTAATTCATAATGTAGAAACACATGTTGTGTGTGCCGTGTCTCTTCAGGACATCAGCAATTATAGCTCTCCACAATTTCCTGTCTTTTGTAAATTTTAATAAATTTTCACTTTTTGCTATCTCTCTCAAACCTTCCTCTGCCATCCATTCACTCAGCTCACCATTCACTCATTGCTTTCCTCTGTCCCGCTTGCCTTTAAAATGTCCTGTGAGGATCAAATTTTCCAAACCCTCTTTCTTCATTATGTGCCCGATAAATTTCAACTCTCTCTTCCTGATGTTAAGTATAAGTGTCCATTTTGTTTCCATAGTCTCTAAAACTTCATTGTTGCTCACATGTTCAGTCCGTGATATTCTCAGCATCCTTATGCTGTATATTTACTATGTCAGATTTTATGATGCAAGTCAATAATATTATAATAAAACTGGTATAACGTTTCAGGATGAACTTATATTTATATGAAAACATATAACTTTCAGTGTATAACTTCTTTTCTTTTTTTTAAAATTGGTATCACCCCATGTTAAGCAGTAAAGCCACTAAGACACAAGGGGTTACAGGGTGTGGAAGAATTAAGAACAGGAACATTGATAATGAGTGGGATAAGGAAAGATTAATCAGAAGGACAGTAGATAGTGATTGACATTGCATTTAAATTTTTGTAGATTAAAGTTGACTGAAAAGCATGTAGCCGGAGGAAAAACACAAGTGATAAGTGTGAGAAAAGAAACTGTTAGCACAGAATTTACGGTTACATCTTGCCAGCTCAACTGTAAATTAATGAGATCTCAATGCCAGTCTAGTACTGTGCTTAAATTCATAAAGTCTAAGTACCATAGCGAAGAGCTCAACTGAACAGTTACCATGAAAGTATTAATAGAAAAGACACAGAGAGGCAACCTTATGGCACTTGGAAAGTGACTGAAACTAAGCTGCTATATCATGACCAATAATATTGCTGTTTTGGAAATCTCAGGTTTTATAATGCAAGCAAAATAAGTGTGACGTAAATTTTAATTTATAAATTTGTCTAACAGATATAGGCTATAGAAACATATTTGATTGATATAATATTAGATATATCTGAATAAATTATTTTTTTTTTATGCTAATATGAACTCTTTGACCTCTATGACTTCAACTGTCTTTCGGTAGCTTTTCTACTGTTTCAACATAAACATTACTTGTGGCAGTTTTTATTGCTCTCCAGAGATCTTCTTTGCTTGAATATTGTTTTCATTCTCAAATATGTCTCTTTAAATAATGTGCCACACATTTTCTATTGGTTTAATTTTATTTCTTTGCAAACATTTCTTGCAAGGTAGTCAATAGTTAGCTTTGTAGAATGTGAAGAAGGAGCGATGTCTTGCATAAACATACAAACACACTGTTGTATAAGAGTAAGTGTTGTTGCTGACACTGTGGTTTGAAACTAGATTGCCAGTGAGTAATACAGGCAATTCCATTATTAAGTAGATCACATGATTATAAAGGAAGTGAATAAATAGGAAGTAGCGTGATGCCTTGAAAGACACTGATTCATTCAGATTTTCCAAAACACACATTTTCTCGGTTTCCTATTTGCAATGTAATCAAAGCAATTTCTTAAGAATTCATGGATTTTATTTTTTAATCCGATATATTTTTATTACTTCAAATAATTTCAAGTTATTTTTAGTGGATACTCGTATTTGTGTAGATGCTCCGTTTAATTTTAAAAAGTATTTCATCCACCTGCCTGTGTACTCGAGGTGCTCTCCAATATTCATCAAAGAAAATGTCCTCGCGGGATGCACATAAGACTTTTTATGTCTTTGCTGGTAGACATTAATTTCAGTATTTAAAAAAAAAACAGGATGTCTACTCAGTCATGTGTATCCACTAAATATTATAGCAATAAGAAATATCAATGTAATAAAAACCCATTAATTGCTTGCTTGTGTGTGTGTGTGTACACAGAGGACAGAAAAAAATGGCAGTTGTGGTCAGTCAGATGAACATCTGACTTTATTATAAAAATATTATGTTGTCCTATTTTGGTATTGACTACTTTGTCTTGGTGTGCCATTTTAATACACTCCATCAACAGCCATTTATATATATATATATATATATATATATATATATATAATAGCTGGCCACTTGTATTCAAGGATACACATCTACTAGGGCAGCTAGCCAATCCCTATTGCAGACGCTCGCTCAGGCACATTTGTGTTCGTTCAACATCCACAGAGCCCAACTGTGGTTTATACTGCAACTATGCTGAGCAGACCTTAGTTACTGTTTCTGGGAGAGAGTGTGTTATCTAGCATGATGAACAATCTGAACCAGGTTAGCGCACACAAACCCTCAGTCACAATGACTTGCTATTGACAGCAAGTGTTCTGTCTACCCAATTTCACTCACAAGGCTTGAGTCAACCTGTGTATGGTTTCCAGGCACTTCCCAAATAAGTCACACGCTGGGATTACCCCCTCCAGATCAATAACATCAGGAAGTTTCCTCCCTGACAAATCAATTGTGGTGAGATTTGAACCCAGTTCTCATGGTCAGAAAGCGACCATTCTAATTACTCAGCCACGTGTATAAATATATATATATATATATATATACATACATACATACATACATACATACACACACACACACACACAAGGCATAGCAGATGGCAGCAATATCTCCTGCACAATGTTAAGACATTTGTGGGAATGATGTCTTCATCTAGTTATTGTTTTATCATGATATGAGAGGTATTTCTGCCACACCATATATATATATATATATATATATATATATATATATATATGTGTGTGTGTTTACATTTTAATGAGCAACTTGTGATTTGCATAATAAAATCTCATACTCCCAAATAAGTTATTATCAATATTTTCCATGAAGATCAATATTTTATGCTAAAACTCATGACCTATTATTCATATGAATATATCTTAAAAACTTACCTTCAATTGATTAATACCAGTTTTATTGTAAAAACTCTTACTTGCATAATAAAATCTGACATATTGGGCAGTTATAAATGTATTACCTTTCTCGTGTGGTTGGTATAAAATATTTTGCTATAAATGACTTTTCTCTCATTGTTTGCTTAATGTTCCTGAACTTGTTTATCAATATTTCCACTATCCAAAATTCCTCCAGGAAAAAAAAAAAAAAAAAAAAAGTAAAGAAAAAAAATAGCCATAAAAAAGGTTGTTTTTTTTTCACTTTTCTGTTTATTCACTTTCCCTCCACTGAAGTGGTGTTGAAGGGGAAAGAAATCATTGAATTATCAAAGTTCATTCAGTTGAACATAATTGGACAACAAAAGTCAGAAAATCTAGCTCATATCATTTAGGCCCCAAGATGACAGAAAATGAATTATTAATTTCTTTGTGTGTGTAAATGAAAGAAGGGAAATAAAAAGGAATATCTAACACTCTGTTATTAGTGCTTCTTTTATTGTTGTTTGGTAACCTGATGAAATGAGCACTTTTCAGAAGAAATGCATTCTCGATTAAAAACAGTCATGTAATTCTTGTTGATGTGTTTGCATTCGTATGTACCTATATGAGAGTTTATATTATTACAACTTGATACGAATCATACATGATATCATGCTGAAAGTGCTGTAAAGTTTTTAACCTAATCAACTCCCCAAAATTATTACCTTAATTGACTTTGCTTTGTCAATTTGATCAAGGCCTTTTCAGCACCCTCTTGTACACTAGAAGTCAAAGGGTTGGATCCACCCTCTGGATCTAATAATTAGTAAGTTTCATAATTTCTTTTGTTTAATTAACTCCTACTAAGCTAGGATGTTTAAACTATTTAACCTAATTGTGCATGGCATTCAGTTTTTTCAAGAGGTAGTTATCTAAATTTTAAATCTGCCAGTCCTAAGATTATCATTTACCAGTAAGGCAGATGTAGCAAAAAGAGCTAAAATTTGAAGAAAGCTTCATGTAGTTCAGTCAGGGCTTAATTTCATTATCATATTGAAAATATGATAAAAATCCTTCTGGAAGAGAAAATCACTCTGAGTCATAAATTATTTTTTATAAAGGTATGTCAAATTTAGGCAATTTTTTTTTAAATCTAGAGCGTAAGTCAACATTTTTGGCCTATAGTATAAGATATATATAATGTGTGTGTGAGTATGTATAGTGTCACATTTTATCTATCTATATATATATATATATATATATATATATATATATATATAAGGTCAACACCTAGCAGCAACAGTCTGTTTCATCCTTGAACACAATCTTCAAACCTTCAGGGGTGGCCTGAAGATTGCATTCAAACATGAAACAGACTGTTGCCACTATGTGTTGACCTCTGTATCCACTTTTATATATTGAGCAAATTTACCCATAAATATAGCATAGCTTACAACTACATTTGTATATATATATATATATATATATATATAGAGAGAGAGAGAAAAGTTGTATTTTGCCTCCCCTAAATAACAGTCAACTTTTATATTTCTGGAGGATAACCCTTTTAAGTCAAATTAATAGCTCGATATTAAGATAGACTGCACACATGTCTCTCTCTGTATGATTTTTCACTATGCTTAACTTAATTTTCATAACAGAAGCTCATAACTATTGGACACCCAGTGTGACTCAAACTCTGGGTTAATGAAATATGTGGCCATATTTCTAACCATTACTTCATAATGTATTAAAGTCTGTTTGGAAATTATCCAGATATTTTCCATCTCTCAAAAGCTGGTTGGATAACCTTGATGTAACTTGATAGTCAATGAAAGAGAATATTATGTCATATGCATGAACACTCTCCCATGGGGTTTCTTAGTCAGCAGGAATACATCAAGTGAGTTTGAGTACTGTGTAACCATTACATTTATAGCAAATATAGAGCAAGTTTTAATTGAAACTTGGATGTTTATCCATTGAAACTCTTCAGATGATTAAGAAAGTTTTGAAGATGATTCAATGAGCAAAGCACAGATAAAATATTGGAATCAATACGGCAAACTTGTCAAAGCATCTGTTAAATGCAATCCATGCCCTGGGAGGGTTTCAAGTTGTCGATTACTCAAAACTGCTGAATGTGTGTGGGCTGCGATCTAAGTAAATCAGTTATGAACAATACATGATTCAAAAGAAAATCTGGAGATTCTATGGACAGTTTATAAAGTATCCAGCCATTCTCAGTATTTTGACTGCCCATTCATTGTACTTTATGCAGGGTTTTATGGCAAAACATTGCATTAAGCAAGTCTGTCAGCTCCTTACTCACCATAGTCCAAAATTACTAAGACTTGGGAATGAGATGGAATGATCAGCATGCTTCATTTGTCATGTGGCATCTATTGGTATAAAATGCTGAACTGTTGTTTATTTCACAAAATGATGCTTTTTTTTCTACCTGATTGTCTCACCTGAATCATCTACCTGCTGACCTGTATGAATGCCTCACCTGTGAACAATTTTTATTTTATTTCATGATTTACATGTGCTATTTGATTATCATCAGCTGATCTGGGACATTCCAAACACCTGGAACTTTTATTATATGTATTCTTTCATACGCATATTTCCAAGGTGTTGATATATATATATATATATATATATTTCCCCTCTCTTTTTATTCTTTGCATATCTCTGCATTTTGTTCCCAGACTTTAGTTATACCACCCAGTCACATTGTGAAATGATTTGGTTCATCTAATCTTGAAGATAATCTATACTGAAAGCAAGTTCAATGAAATGGAGACATTGTTCTTTGTGTTGTGTGAGAGAAAATATAAAAAAATAAATGAATGGGCGAAAAGGAAAATACAAAAAAAAGGGAGTAAAACACTTCCATGCCTGACTTGTTAGAAGTAAAAAGAGAGAAAAACACGTCTATACAACTTAGCAAAATATATTCAATGCAAACACTTATATTCTCAGTATTTTCAATGTTGTAACATAAAGTTTTTTTTTATTGTTTTTGTTAATGTAAGAATTTTTTTCATGGTTAAGAAATTTTTTTTATTCTTTTTTTATTATCTTGCCATTTAAGAATTTTTTTCTTTTATAAAGAAGTGAAATATTTATTGCTCTTTTTCCCTCCTCTCTAGTCTTTTTTTTCTTTTTCATTTTCACTTCTTTCTCATTCATGATACGTTCTTCCTCCTCCTTTCTTTTTCTGCACCTCTTTTTTCATGAGAACATCAGTCACAATTCCCAGTTAATAAGTCTGCAAAATAAGTCTTGTTTGCTTTTAATTTCAGCATTTTGTTCTTTTTCATTCTTTCCTTCATTTCCTTGACATTTTCATTCTTTTTTCTTTTCTTTTCTTCTTCCTATTACTCATGCCACCTCACCTTTTTATGCATCTCAAACTATCCATCTTTCTTCAACTACTCTGTAATTTTCATACTTTTTATTTTTTTTTACTCTTGTTTAGTATTTCATACATTTTCTTTTCTTCTTTGTTTCTTTCTTCCTCTTTGCTTGTTGACTTTTCCTTCTTTCTTATTTTGAATATGCTATAGTTTATTTTTTAAATTTCCTTTAACATTTTGCTTTTTCTTTTCCCATCATTAACTCAAAGAATTAAGCCACACTTGGTGGAAATAATGTTTAGAGGCATGGAAAGTGAATTCAACATGCACAGTTCAATTTCTGCTTGAGTCTGTTTCATTTGCTTCATACTAATCTTCTTGAAAAAGGTATGATTCCATCTTCTTCCAGCTATAGGTTAAATAGCAGAACAGATTAGGTTCTGTTGTCTTGAAATGGTAGAAGAATCAGCAATATTATTGGCCTTGTCCTAGTGTCTCAGTTTCAGTCACTTTTTCATTGCCATAAAGTATCTCCCCTGTGCCTTTTCTATAAATATATTCATTGTAATTGTTTGGCTGAACTCCTTGTTATGGTACCTGGCCTTTATGAATTTAACCATGGTATAAGATTGACAACAAGGTCTCATCAATTTACAGTTGAATTGAATGTAACTGCATGTTCTATGCTAACAGTTTCTTTTCTCACACTTCTTGCTTATGGAAGTCTCTTCCCGCTCCATGTTTTCCAGCTAATTTTGATCTTCAAAAATTTAAATGCAATGTCAATCATTATCTACTGTCTTCTTGATTACTCTTCTATTGTTCTCACACCTTAATAATGTTTCTGTTTTCTAATTCTTTCACACCAAGTAACCCCTTGTATCTTAGTGACTTTACTACTTTGCCTGGAGTAAATTTGATTTTTAAAAAAAGTCCAAGAGAATGAAAACTTTGAATTCAAAACCAGCCTCGTCAGGCTATTGTGTCTAAGACCACACCACTGCTCCTGATGACCCTAATTTATTGTGGGACCCATGTGATCTTCAATCATTACATAATTGATCTTAATTATGTTTTAATTAATTAACTTTGTCCTTTTTAAACATTTGTGTCTCTCTTATACAGTAACTTTGATACATGAGAAAATGTTATTTCTTAAATAATATAAAATATGAAATTAACTGTAAAAAATGCAATGGAAATTTTCAAAATAATTTTGTTTAAATGTTTATTGTATTTTTGTAAAATGCTTTAATTTCATATAGACATTTTTGGCCATCAGACTATTCTTCTGTATTTCATTAACTAAATCCAATCTAAAAAAATATGAGTGGACAAACCAGATTAGAGTTTTCCTAGATTTAGCTGAAAACAAAAATTCTTTAACACCTATCCTAGGGATTTTAAATAATTGTTATAGTGTAGTACTGACTGTACTTTTAACATTGGCTATCCTTTTTTTTGTTCAGTTAATTTTAATTAAATTATTTTATAATTTTCTTTTTGTCAACTCTATTATAAAAGAAATACTATTTCCGAAAATTGTTCCTTAAAAAATTCTTTTAATTCTAATTTTGTATATAATGGTTGCATATATCTTTTTATATTTTGCTGTTCACTGTTTATTGAAAAATATTTACTTTTTCCATTCTGCTTGTATATTTTTAGCCTACTTTTTTTTCTATATTTTTATTGTTCTCTGTGTATCAATTTGCTCTCTCAGTCTAACCACTTAGATAGCACGTTGTTTTTTTCATTATCATTTTTTTTTTTTTTTACTCTAACGAAAATTATTTTATAACAGGTGATGAAGTCATGTGAGTTGATTTCAATATTGAAAGTTAGTGTCATGTGAACTACTCTCCGCCCCTTTGAATTGAACTAAATTAAAACACATTTACCCTCACCTTACATCTACCTTGATCCTTTGCAGGTGGTAGATAACTCTTTTTATTTTTTTTCCTTTTAATAATAGTACACATTTTGGAGATAGTTCCTCTTTTTTAAAAAAAAAATCTGTATCTTTATTTTTTTCAAATGTCATTATATACCTATTACCGCTACCAACCACTCATCCCAATTCAAAAGAGAATTCTTGGAGTAAGCAATGGGAGTATCTCATGGGGTATTGGTAATTGTGAATTGGGCTGCCTTAAGGTGTACCTGCTTATTGTCCCATACAGAACAAAGGTAGATTCAGGTGATTCAAACACCAATCAGCTTATGCACCTCACCTGCAGTCATTTCCCTGTAACTCCCACAACTTTTGTTGGATATCCTGTAAGATAGGAACTAAACTTTTCTCACCTCCTCTTCTTGGGTATCATGTCATTGTCTCTTGGGTAACCCACCCTGTTTCCTTCCACCCTTAACTCTCACCCCAAGTTTCCCTTGCTTTGTAAAACCACCTGTGTCATCAGATGGGGTGGGGAGAAATTGTTTATGTCATCCGTCCACATCTTCCAATTATACCCCACTTATTTGATAAGCACCTCTTCTCTCCACCCCTGCCACAATATAGTTCTACTTCTCTTCTCTTTGGAAATCAATGAACCATGAAGTTAGAACATGCTAATAGATTCTCTTTGGTATTGTTCTACAAGAGTGTGATCCTAGCCAGATTTCATTGTTACTCTTTACTGTGTAAGCTTCTGGTTTTTCTTTCATCTTGTGGCAAGGAAGGGGAGATGACTTTCCTTCTTACTGCAAAACACACACACACACACACACACACGTGTGTGTTTATAATGTCTATGTATGTACATGTACATTGAATGTACACATACAGATTTAACCTTCATAATGTAGTACTTTACAGAAGACATCCATATGTTTCTTTAATATTCGCATAACTTTCTGTCTTGCTGTTCAGATGAAAGCAAAAATGAAAATATCAAATAAAAAGGGGAGTTCCTGGTTATAAACATATTTTTTTTCAATATTAAAGGATTTTATATCTAAACTTTTGCTTACTTGCCATTCTTTAATCTTTTTTTCCACCTCATTACTTATGTTTTATTGTTGTCAGCTTTGCTCTCAGAAATAACTAATAAATATTTTATAAATTGATGTGGTTGGTGGTAAGAAGTTAACAAAATGATTTCCACATGAGTGGAAGTGAAAAGTTCTGGTTGGTAAAAAAACAGAGTGATTCATTTTATCTGAGCTGAACACTAAACTATCTGGACTTGAACCATCACAACTGGCCTTATCTTCACTATGATTTTCTTTTATAATATTTTAAATAATAGAAACTTTTCAACAATTTGATTTTAAGAAATTTTTATTCTAATGCTGAAATATATTCTAAACATGACTTTTAAGAAGACAGCATGAATGTCATCAAGATACAAACTATGACTTGAGAACATTGATATCAAGCAAGTGTGAAAATTTGAATACATAGGAAATGTTTTAATAGGGGACAGATAATGTGAAACTGAAATCCAAACGTATATTGGAATAGTGAATGATATCTACCAAAAAATAAACAAGGTATTAAGAAACAAAAAAAAAATTATTAGAAACAAATAAGAGTTCTGAACTGCTATATAATATCAGTCCTCATATATGGTAGTAAAATGCTGGACAATCCCTTCACAGACGACGAAGAGATTTGAAGCAACAGAAATGCAGCTCTACAAAAGAATGCTGAGAATACCATGGACTGAACATGTGAGTGACAAGAAAGTTTTAAAGAAAATGGAAATTTAAAGGACACTTAGAAATTTGGACTATTGTCATTATCTTTGTCGCCATATTTATTACAATATTTTGGCTGTTGTACGCTCCGGCCTTCTTCAGGTAGTTGGAATGTTGAATTGAACCCTTTATTTCACTCACTGGGGTAGACTGTTCTAGTTCCACATGCCATATTTAATGGATATCAGTTATCTCCTGTTAATCTCATCTGCAAGTTCTCCACTGCCTTAAACGGGTATTGAACTCACATTCTTTGGGTCCTGTCACTGGATCTAACCAACACCTTTATCCACTGTGCCATGTGTCCTTGAGTGTAATAAATATGGTGTCAAAGATGAGGACAATAGTCCAAATAATGTAAATAGTGCACATAATACCTCATCTCGGAAATATAGACAGATACTGAAGTTACTAAGTGTTGGGTTCATTATACTTGGAGATGAAAATAATGTGTGTTAGTAAGTTACTAAACATCTTTTTCATTGTACTTGAAGATAAAAATAATATGCGCTGGTAAGTTCATTGTACTCAGAAATTAAAAAAATGTGCACTAGTAAGTTATTAAACAACTTGTTCATTGTACTTGAAGATGAAAATGTGTGTTAGTTAGCATCATATTCATTGTACTCATAAATGAAAATAATGTGCATTAATAAGTTACTAAACATCTTGTTCATTTCACTCAAAGATGAAAATACTGTACATTAGTTTAGATTTTATTAGTCAAGTCAATATTTTCACAATAAAGTTGATATTAAGTAATAGCAACAATTTCTGAGTATACTCACAGTTATATGATAAATATACAATGTAAATTTTATAATATTATATTAATATTATTAAATATTTACAATAACTTATTTGGCAGTGTGAAATTTTATTATAAAAGTCAAGGGTTATTCATCACATTACAAATAAATATATATAGCAGAATAATTATTGATATCTAATTTTTAATTTCAGCTATGCAAAAATGACCATTGGGTTTTCAAGAAAATTATAACCTCAAAAGAGAAACTTTTCTCATTGAATGAAATTGCAAAAAAATTAAAGAGAACAGGGAAAAATCAAAAAAGAAATTTAAAATTGGCTTTTCTAATGTTACAAAAAGAGATTTGAGAAAATTAATAGCAAGAAAAGTAGATTGACCAGTAAAAATAT